>PVKS010012311.1:0-54111 GCA_004027875.1 Aplodontia rufa
GAGTCTGGTGATGGGGAAGATGGGGGAACCATTCCAGAAGCCGATGTTATTCCTACACTAGATACCTATTTAACACATGAGTTCTTCTGGGGGAAACTGCATTAGATGAAACCCATAGTAGCTTATCTATGTGTTAGCATTACCCCTGCTTATCAAAGTTTATACACATTGATTGCTACAGTTTTGACAATGTTTCCCCCTCATCTGTATCCTGTATCACAATATACTTCTAATAAATGTGGAAAAAAATAAAATTAGGATTATATGTTTTAGGATTAGATTTTTGGTTAGGATTAACTTTGGTTGTAGGTATCCTTTAAAAGTTGGGTTTAGAGATAGTGTTAGAGAAGGGCTAGGGTTAGGGTTAGGTTTAGTGATAGTTATCAGGTTAGGGATACGAGTAGTATCAGATTTCAGTGATAAATGAGTACCAGGGGCCAGCCACAGCACATCGTATGTTTCCCAAAAGATGAGTGCATTCCGAAAAAAGGTAACAAAGTGAAAATCCCGGGCAAGCTGCTAGGAGACACATTACCCTGATTGAGCCAAATGGCCTTTTGTTCTTAATTGTGTAGCTCTTTAATACAGGGGCTTCAAATTTGCTGTCATTTTCTGCCTCAGTAACCAATCCGAACACATGTAACAGATTACAATATTTTACAGCCTGTATGATCCACTTTATCAAAAGTTCACAGTCAAATCCACATAAAAATTTTCACGTATTGTACAAAAAGATTTTACATTCTAAAAGGGTAATATTGATCTTAGTTCTTTTTATGCGTGTTGATAAAAAGCTCAGATTACTTTCCCAACACTCTAACTCTGTTTGCCTTCAGATGTTCCTTAATTGACGAAGTTATAGGCAATTATACCCTAATTAACCACCCACCCTAAACCACCCAGTTCCTGTAACCCACCAGACTCTCCACCATCATCCTAAGTCCCACATTTGCCAATTCCAAGATATTTGTGCATCCCAACCCATGAGCCTAGAAACCACAATCTAACCTCTACAAAGATAGGAAAGGTAGTTTTTACACGTACTGTTTCCTTTGATTCTCAGTTCCAACTGTTTTGCCATCCATTTCCAACCTTACTTCAAAGTCAGTAAAGGTTCATTTCTCCTGCCCTCTGTATAACTTTTACAAGTACCCTTTTCATCTTTCAGTAACAGATATTTCCAATTTGAATAAAGAGCAAATTTCTACAAGGGATGTCTTTGACAATATCCTGGAAAGCAGACTTTCATAGTCCTTCCCTGAGAGTGGACCCCATCAGACAGGAACTTCTTAGATATTTTCACTTGCACTATAAGTTTAGGTTAGGGATAGGTTTAGGGCTAGGATTAGGAGTAGAGCTAGGTTTAGGGGTAGAGTTGGGATTCTGGCTAGCGTTAGGGCTAGGTCTAGTGCTAGGGTTAGGTTTAGAGTTAGCGTCAGGTTTAGATATCGGGTTAGGTCTAGGGATATGGATATGTTTAAGTTTAGGTTTAGGACTAGGTTTAGGTTTAGGGCTAGGGTTAATGTAAGGGCTTTAAGGATAGTGCTAGCGCTAGGGATATGTTTAGTGCTAGGTTTAGTTTTAGGTTTAGGTTTAGATATAGGGTTAGGGCTAGGATTTGGGAAAGGTTATGGTTCAGTGTAGCTTTCAATTTATGGCTATATTTAGATTTTGTTCCAGGGTCAGGGTTAGGGATAGGTTCCTGGTTAGGTCTAGGAATAAGTTTAGAGTTAGGGTTCGGTTTAGGGCTCATTCTAGGGCTAGGATTAGGGGTATTTTAGGTTTAATGTGAGGGTTAGGGTTAGATTTTAGTTTCAGTACTTAAGATAGGGATATATTTTAGGATTAGAGTTAAGGACAGAGGATTAGTGTTATTTTTAGAGTTAGGTTGACCATAAGAGGATTAGTGTTAGGGTTAGTATAAGGTTTCTAGTTAGGGGTTAGTTTCATGTTTAAGTTCAATGTTAGTTTTCAAGATCAGGATAAGGGTTAGGTCTAGGTTTAAGCTTAGGACTAGGGTTAGATTTTGTGTTAGGATTAATATTAGCACTTTGGCTAAGGCTAGAGCTAGGATTAGTCAAAGTGTTAGGGCTAGGCTTGGTTTAGATTTAATATTCATGTTAGGGCTAGTGCTGGGTCAGGTTTAGTGTTAGTGATCTTCCTAGGGCTAGGACTATGGCTAGGGTTAGGAGTAAGTTAGGGTAAGATTTGGGTTTAGGGTTAGAGCTCAGGCTAGGAATAGGGTTAGGTTAAATTTTAGGGTTAGGACAAGATTTCAGTTTAGGGCTAGTCTTAGGGTTAGGACTAGGGCTAGCACGAGGGTTAGTGTTGGAGTTCAGGTTTGGGTTAGTATAGGACTAGGGCTAGGGAGGGTACTTAGGTTTAATGTGAGTATTAGGGTTAGAGTTTAATTTTTATGTTTAATGTTAGGGTTATTTTTAGAATTAGGGTTATGGAGAGAGGTTGAGGGTTATTTTTAGGGTTAGGATTACAGTTAGAGGATTAGTGTTAGGGTTAGGTTTAGGTTTCCAGTTAGGGATTAGTTTTAATTTTAGGTTCAGTCTTAGGTTTCAAGGTCAGGTAAGAGTTAGGTCTAGCATCAAGCTTAGGTCTAGGGTTAGATTTAGTGTTAGAGTTAATGTCAGTGTTTCATCTAGTGCTAGAATTAGGGTTAGTGTTAATGTTAGGGTTAGGCCTGGGTTAGATTTGGTGTTTGTGTTAGGGCTAGGGATGGGACAGGGTTAGAGTTAGTGTTAGGGCTAGGGATAGGGCTATGACTAACGTTAGCTGTAGAGTTAGGGTTAGATTTCAGTTTAGGGTTAGAGCTCAGGCTAGAGAGAAGGTTAGGGTTAGGTTTAGGGTTCAGACCAGGTTTCAGTTTCAGGCTAGTCTTAGGGTTAGGACTAGGGTTAGCAGGGTTAGGGTTGGAGTTCAGGTTTAGGTTAGGCCTAGATCTAGGGTTAGGTATAAGGCTAGGTTTAATGTGAGGGTTAGGGTTAGGATTTAGATATAGTGTTTTGGGTTAGAGTTATTGTTATATTTAGGGTAGGTATAGAAGGCAGGGTTAGGTTAACGGGGGTTAGGTTTAGTTTTAAGTTTAGGATTAGGTGTCGCGGTCAGGGAAAGTGTTAGGGCTAGAGTTAAGCTAAGAGCAAGTGTTTCATTTATGGGTAGCACTAGGGATAGGGTTAGCGTTAGGATTAGGGTTAGGGTTAGTGCTAGGTTTAGGGTTCGGTTTACTACTACATTTAGGGTTACCTCTAGGGTTAGGATTAGGGTAGGGTTAGGATTAGGGTTTGGGTTAGGCTTTGTGCTAGGCTGATGTTTAGGATTAGGTTGAGGGTTACTGCTAGGGTTAGGGTTAGGGTTAGGGTTATGGTTCAATTCAGGGCTAGGTCTATTGTTAAGTTAAGGTTTAGGTTTAGTGGTAGGACTGGGGCTAGGGTTAGGGTTAGGGTTAGTGTTTCATTTAGGGTTATGGTTAGGATTCTTGTCAAGTTTAAATTTTGTATTAAAGTCATTATTCTTTTAGGAATAGTATTCCTGGTAAGGTTAGTGTTAAGCTTAGGGTTAGGGGAAGGTTTAGATTTGGTATTAGATTTAGCCCAGGGTTAGGGTTTGGGTTAGTGTTCAGTTAAGCTTCAGAGTTATTGTTAGGAATAGGGTTAGTGTTAGGCTTCGGTTTTTTGCTGCGTTTATTGGAAATAAAATTGTGTTTAGGTATCATTTTACAATTCAGGTTAGGGATAGGATTAGGAGTATGGTAATTGTTATAGGTAACAAGGTTAGGTTTACGGTAAGGATTGGGTTCATGTTAGGCACACTGTTAGTATTAGCCTATGTTCAGGTTTCAAGTTAGGCTCAGAGTTAGTCTTTCTGTTACAGATTTGGTAAGGATTAGGTGTAAGGTTCTTTCTAGGCTTAGCGTTCGGGTTTATATTAGTTTCCTGTCAACTTTAGGTTTAGGATTAGGTTAGGGTTAAGGTTAGCTTTTTGTCTATTGATAGGTTGAATGTTCTTTTTAGGTTTCAGTTCAAAAGTTTTGGTTTGGCTTCAGGATCGGTTTAGGTATAGGGTTCAAGTACTTTCTAGCTAGAAGTCAGGACTAGGTTTAAATTTATGGTTAGGGATAGGTGTAGAGGTAGGTATTTGGTAAGGCTTAGGGTTAGTTTTAGTTCTCAGTGATAAGTTAGGATTTCATAAGTGATAAGTTATAAGTGATAAGTGATAAGTTAGGGTTAGGTTTAGGGTCACACGAAGGATTGGTTTTCAGGTGAGTGTAAGGGTTTCAGTTAATTTTTAGGTTACGATCAGGCCTTGGGTGAATGTTAGATTTCTTTTTCAAATATGGTTATGTTTAAGTTTAGATTTTTGGTTCGAATCAAGTTTTGTGGTAGGTTTCCTTTAAAAGTTGGGTTAAGAGATAGTGTTCAAGTGAGGGTAAGGGTTATATTTAGTGATAATAATAAGGTTATGGGTGGGGTAAAGTTAGTTTTCATGAAAACTGAGTGCCAGGGGCCTGTACCAGCATCTTTTAGGTTTTCAGAAAGATGAGTGAATTTGGCACAAAGAAAGAGGTGTAAATCTGGGGCAAGCTGCTGGGAGACAGGTTAGCCTGCTTCAGCCAAATGGCTTCTGGTCTTTATTGTGGAGCTATTTAATATACGTGCTTCAACTTTGGTGTCATTCTTTGCCTCAGTAACCAATGCCAATACCTGGAACCACTTAAAATGTTTCAGAGCCAGTACGATCCACTTTTTCAAAAGTTCATGGACAAATGCACATGAAAGTTTCATGTATTGTTCAAAAAGTTTTATATCCTAAAAGGATAATATTGATCTTCTTTCTTTCTATCTCTATTGATAAAAAGCTGAGATTATTTCCCCAAATTTCTAACTCCCCGTTTTCCTTCAGATGTTCTTTAATTGAATAGGTTATAGGCAATTATACCCTAATTAACCACCCACCCTATCCCACTCAGTAACTGTAACCCACCAGGCACTCCACAGCCATCCCAAGTCCCACAATTGCCAATTCCAAAATATTTGTGCATCCCAACCCATGGGCCTGGAAGCCACAATCCAACCTCTACAAAGATAATAAAGGCAGTCTTTATACTACTGTTTCCTTTGATCCTCAGTTCCAACTGTTTTGCTATTCATTTCCAACCCAACTTCAAAGTCAGTAAAGCTTCATCACTCCTGCCCTCCATATGACTTTTACAAGTACACTTTTCAACCATCAGATAATTCCAATTGGAATAAATAGCAAATTTCCACAAGGAATGGTTTTGGCAATATCCTGGAATGCTGGCTTTCACAGTCCTTCCCCGAGTGTGGGCCCCTTCTGACATAAACTTCTTAGATATCTTCACTTGCAGTATAGGTTGTGGTTAGGTTTAGGGTTAGCGTTAGGGCTACAGATAGGGCTAATGCTAGGGTTAGGGTTAGGGTTAGGGTAGGTCTAGTGCTAGGCTTAGTATTAGAGTTAGGGTCAGGTTTAGATTTATGTTTAGGTGTAGGGCTACGGAGAGTTTCAAAGTTAGAGTTTGACCTAGATTTAGATTTTGGGCTAGTGCTAGTGCAAGGGTTTTTTGGTTAGTTCTAAGGCTAGGGCTCTGTTTAGGGTGAGGTTTAGATTTAGGTTTAAGTTTAGGTTTAGACATACATTTAGGGCTAGGAATAGGGATAGGTTAATGGTTCTGCTTAGGTTTCTGGTTAGGGCTAGGTTTAGTTTTTGGTCAAGGGTTAGGGTTAGAGAGAGTTTTCAGGTTAGGTCTACAGCTAAGTTTAGAGTTAGGGATATAGTTGGGGCTTGGCATTGATCTAGGGGTAGGATTAAGGTTATGTTTTATGTGAGGGTTAGGGTTAGGGTCTAGATTTAGTGTTTTGGATTAGGGTTATTGTTACATTTAGTGTATGGCATAGAAGGTTAGGGTTAAGGTTAGGGTAACAGGGGTTAGGTTTCAATTTAGGTTTAGGATTAGTTGTCAGGATAAGGGTGTTAGGGCTAGATTTAAGCTAAGAACTAGTTTTTGGGTTATAGTTAGGGCTAGGGCTAGGGTGAGGATTAGGGTTAGTGTTATGGTTATTGCTAGGTACACAGTTCGGGTTACTACTGCATGTAGGGTTAGGCCAAGGTTTAGAATTAGGGTTTCGGTTAGGGTTAGTGCTAGGTTGATGGTTAGGCTTAGGTTTATGGTGACTGCTAGGGTTATGGTTAGGGTTAGTTTCAGGGTGAGGTCTACTCTTAAGTTTAGGGTTAGGGTTAGTGTTGGGGCTCTGGCTAGATTTAGAGTTAGGTTTAGGGTAGTGCTAGGTTTGATTTTAAAACAAGGGATATATTTAGTGTTAGACTTTTGGTTAGGATTAAGTTTGGTGGTCAATTTCTTTTAGAAGTTGGGTTTAGAAATAGTGTGAGAGTGTGGGTTATGGTTCAGGTTAGGTTTAGTAATAGTTATAAGGTTAATTGTAGGGGTATTGTTAGTTTTCAGTGAAAAAATTAGTGCCAAGGGCCAGCCCCAGCATCTCTTAGGTTTCCCAAAGATGAGTGGATTAGGCACAAAGGAAAGACGTGAAAATCCGAGGCAAGCTCCTAGGAGTCTCGTTAGCCTGATTGAGCCAAATGGTCTCTGTCCTTTATTGTAGAGCTATTTAATACAGTTGCTTCAACTTTGGTGTCATTGTCTGGAACCACTTAAAATTTTTCAGAGCCAGTATTATCCACTATACCAAATTTCATGGTCAACTCCACATGAATGTTTCATTTATTGAACAAAAAGTTTTATATACTAAAAGGATAGTATTGATCTTAGTTCTCTATCTGTATTGAATATAATCTGAGCCCTGTTTTTCCTACAGATGTACCTTATTTGCATAGGTTATAGGCAATTATACCCTCATTAACCACCCACCCTAAACCACTCAGTTCCTGTAACCCACCAGGCACTCAACAGCTATCCTAAGTCCCACAATTGTCAATTCCAAGATATTTGTGCATCCCAACCCATGGGCCTACATGCCACAATCTAACCTGTTCAGATATAGGAAAGGCAATTTTTACACATACTGTTTCCTTTGATACTCACTTCCAATCTTTTTGCCATCTATTTTCAACCATGCTTCAAATTCAGTAAAGCTTAATACCTCCTGCCCTCCATAGGACTTTTACAAGTACCCTTTTCAAACATCAGTAACACATACTTTCAATTTGAGTAAATAGCAAATTTCCACAAGGTTTGGTTTGGCAATATCCTGGAATGCTTGCTTTCATAGGTCTTCCCTGAGTATAGATCGCTTCAGAGAGGAACTTCATAGATCTTTTCAATTGCAGTGTAAGTTTAGGTTAGGGTTAGGGTTGTGGCTAGGGTTAGGTCTAGTTCTAGCATTAGGGTTAGGGTTAGGATTCGGGCTAGTGTTAAGAGTAAGTCTAGTGCTAGAGTGAGGGTTATAGTTACGATCAGGTATAGGTTTTGAGTTAGTTCTAGGGGTAGTTTTAAGTTTACATTTAGGACTAGGTTTAGGTTTAGGGCTAGGGTTAGTGTAAGGGCTTTATAGTTAATGCTGGGTCTAGGGCAATGTTTAGGGCTAGGTTTAGGTTTAGATTTAGGGTTAGGAATAAGAATAGGGACAGAATTATGGTTAAGTTTATGTTTCAGGTTAGGACTAGGTTTAGCTCTTGGTCTTGGTTTAGGGTTGGGATAGGTCCTGTTTAGGTCTAGGGCTAAGTTTACAGTTAGGTATAGGGTTAGGGCTTGGTCTGGGCCTGGGTCTAGGGTGAGGGTCAAGGCTAGGTTTAGGGGTAAGTTTAGTTTTAATGTGTGGTTTATGATTAGAGTTTAGTTTTAGTATTTAAGGTTAGGGTTATTTTTAGGATTAGGGTTATGGACAGAGGGTTAGGGATATTTTTATGGTTTGGATTACGGTTAGAAAATTAATATTAGGGTTAGGTTTAGGTTTCCATTTATGGGTTAGTTTTATGTTTAGGTTCAGGCTTAGGTTTGAAGGTCAGGTAACATTTAGGTATAGCTTTAAGCTCAGGACTAGTGTTAGTGTCTGGGCTAGGGCTAGAGCTAGGGTTAGTGTTAGGGTTAGGCCTGAGTCAGGTTTAGTGTTCGTGTTAGGGCTAGGGCTGTGTCAGGGTTAGTGTTAGTGTTAGGGATATAGCTAAGTCTAAGGCTAGGGCTAGCAGTAAATTTAGGGTTAGATCTCAGTTTAGGGTTAGAGCCCAACCTAGGGATAGGTTTAGGTTTAAGTTTAGGGTTAGGACGAAATTTCTGTTTAGGGCTAGTCTTAGGGTTAGAGCAAAGGCTAGTTCCAGGGTTAGGTTTAGAGTTCGGGTTAGTGTTAGGCCAAGGGCTAGGGCTTGGCTTAAGTTTAAGGTTAGAGTTAATGTGAGGAATATGGTTACAATTTAGATTTAGTGTTTTAGATTAGTGTTATTATTATGGTTAGGGTTAGTTATAGAAGGTTAAGGTTAGGGTAACAGGGGTTAGATTTAGATTTAGGTTCAGAATTATGTGTCAGGATCAGGGAAAGTTTTAGAGATAGAGATAAGTGTTAGGGTTAGGGTAGTGCTAGATTTAGGTTTTGTTTTACTACTATGTTTAAGGTTAGGCCTGAGGTTAGAATTAGTGTTTGGGTTAGGATTAGCGCAAGGTTTATGGTTAGGGTTAGCTTTAGGGTTACTGATAGGGTTAGGGTTAGCATTAGATTCAAGGCTAGGTCTATTATTAAGTTTAGGCTTAGGTTTAGTGTTAGGGCTTGGCTAGTTTTAGGGTTAGATTTAGGGTTAGTGTTTCATTTAAGGCTATGGTTAGGATTCCTGTTAGGTTTAAATTTTGTGTTAAAGTCATTGTTATTTTTGGAATAGTACTCTGGGTAGAGGTAGTGTTATTGTTAGGTTTAGGGGAAGGTTTAGATTTAGTGTTAGATTTATCTAAGGGTTAGGGTTTGGGTTATGGTTAAGTTAAGCTTCAGGGTTATTGTTATGAATAGGGTTAGTGTTAGGCTTGGGTATTTAGTTACGTTTGTGGTTGGCATTAAAAATATGTTTAGGTATCATTTAAGTTTCAGATTAGGGGTAGGATTAGGGGTACAGTAATTGTTAGAGCTAACTTAAGGTCACATTTACCTGAAGGGATATCATTAGTATTAGGCATACTATTAGTTTTAGCCTATGTTCAGGATTTGAGTAAGTTCCGACTTGGTGTCACTGTTACAGATTTGGTAAGGATTATGGTTAATTTTAGTTTTTGGCTTAGGGTTTGGGTTTAAGTTAGTTTTCTTTCAAAGTTATGTTTAGGATGAGTTTAGGGTTATGTTTAGGGTTAATGGTAGGTTTATGTTTACTGATAGGTTTAATGTTATTTTAATGTTATTTTAAGTTAAAAGTTAGAGTTTGGGTTCTTATTCAGGTTAGGTATAGGGTTAAAGTTCTTTCTAGCTAGAAGTCAGGGTTAGGTTTAAAGTTATGGTTAGGGTGAAGTTTAGGGGTAGGTATTTGATAATGCTTAGGGATTGTTTTAGTTCTCAGAGATAAGTGAGTATTAGAATGACAGTTAAGTTTAGGGTTAAATTAAGGATTAGGTTTAAGGTGAGTGGAAGGATTTCAATTAATTGTTAGGTTTATGATCGGGGAAGGATATTTGTAAGATTTCCTTTTAAAATTAGGGTTAGGATTAGGGTTAGAATTTCAGTTAGGATTAAGTTTGGTGTTAGGTATCTTTTAAAAGTTGGGTTTAGAGATAGTGTTAGAGTGAGGGCTAGGGCTAGGGTTAGGTTTAGTGATAGTTATAAGGTTAGGGGTAGCAGTAGTGTTAGGTTTCAGTGAAAAATTAGTCCCAAGTGCCAACTCCATGGATTCGGCACAAAGAATGAGGTGGAAAACTGGGGCAAGCTGCTAGGAGACAGCTTAGCCTGCTTGAGCAAAATGGCCTCTGTTCTTAATTGTGGAGCTCTTTAATACAGATGCTTCAACTTTGCTGGCATTGTCTGCCTCGGTAACCAATCTGAACACCTGGAACCACTGAAAATATTTCAGAGCCAGTATGATCCACTTTTTCAAAAGTTCACTTTCAAATCCACATGAAAAGCTCCATGTATTGTATAAAATTTTTATATTCTACAAGGATCCTATTGATCTTATTTCTTTCTATCTGTGTTGATAAAAAGTTGAGATGACTTTCCCAAATCTCTAACTCCCTGTTTTCCTTCAGATGTTCCTTAATTTGGTTATAGGCAATTATACACAAATTAATCACCCACTGTAACCCACACAGTTACTGTAACCCACCTGGCAAGCCACAGCCATCCTAAGACCTACAATTGCCAATTCCAAGATATTTGTGTATCCCAACCCATGGGCCTAGAAGCCACAATCTAACCTCTACAAAGATAAGAAAGGCAGTTTTTACACATACTGTTTCCTTTGATCCTCAGTTTCAACCATTTTGCCATCCATTTCCAACCCTGCTTCAAAGCCAGTAAAGCTTCATCACTCCTGCCCTCCATAGGACTTTTACAAGTACACTTTTCATCCATCAGATATTTCCAATTGGAATAAAGAGCAAATTTCCACAAGGGATGGTTTTAGCAATATCCTGGAATGTTGACTTTCACAGTCCATCCCCAAGTGTGGATCCTTTCAGACAGAAACTTCTTTGATATTTTCACTTGCAGTATAGGTTTAGGTTAGGGTTATGGTTAGCGTTAGGGCTAAGGTTAAGGCTAGGTCTAGCATTAGGTTTAGGGTTAGGATTCAGGCTAGGGTTAGGGTAGGTCTACTGCTAGGGTTAATGTTAGAGTTAGGGTCAGGTTCAGGTTTAGCTTTAGGTATGGGGCTATGGATAGGTTTAAGTTTAGATTTCCTACTAGGTTTAGGTTTAGGGCTAGGCTTAGTTTAAGGACTTCTGGGATAATGCTAGGGCTAGGGCTATGTTAAGGGCTAGAGTTAGGTTGAGGTTTAGGTTTAGGTTTAGATGTAGAGTTAGGGTTAGGAATAGAGACATTTTTATAGTTCAGCTTAGGTTTCAGATTAGGGATAACTTTAGTCTTTGGTCTAGGTCTAGGGTTAATGATAGTTTCCAGGTTAGGTCTAGGGCTAAGGATAGAGTTAGGGATAGGGTTATTGCTGGGTCTAGGGCTGGGGCTAGGTTGAGGATCAGGGCTAGGTTTTGGGGTCAGTTTAGCTTTAATGTGAAGGTTAGGGTTAGAGTTGAGTTTTAGCATTTAAGGTTAGGGTTATTTTTAGGATTAGGATTAGGAACAGAGGGTTCAGGTTATTTTAGGGTTAAGTTGACAGAGGAATAGTGTTAGGATTAGGGTTAAGTTTCTACTTAGGGGTTAGTTTTAAACTTAGGTTCAGGGTAGAATTTGTGGTCAAGTTAAGGGTAGAATTTGTGGTCAAGTTAAGGGTTAGGTCTAGCTTTAAGCATAGGACTAGGGTTAGATTTAGTGTTTGGTTAGTGTTATTGCTTGGCCAAGGGCTAGAGCTAGGGTTAGTGTAATTGTTAGGGCTAGGGCTAGGGCTATGGCTAGGATTAGGGTAAGAAATAGGGTTAGGTTTCTGTTCAGGATTAGAACTCATTCTCGTTATAGGGTTAGGGTTATGCTTAGGGTTAGGACCAGGTTTTGGTTTAGGGCTAGTCTTAGGGTTAAGGCTAGGACTAGCACCAGGATTAGGTTTAGAGTGAGGGATAGGGTTATGCTTAGGGCTAGGGATATATGGTTAGGTTTAATTTAGGTTTAGGGTAGAGATATTGATATGTTTATGTTTGGAGAAGTTCGAGTTTGAGAGCTAGCATTACAGTTATGGCTAAGGCTGATTTACATCTAGGTTGAGGGTTAGGGTTGAAGCGAGGCCTAGGGATAGAATTAGGTTCAGAGTTAGGCTTAGGTCTAAGGCTATGGATATGGTTAGGTTTAGATTTAGGACTAGGTTTATGTTAGGGTTATGGTTAGTTTTAGTTTTATGGCTAGGGCTAAGGTTACTCTTAGGGTTAGTGTTAGGTTGAGGTTTAAGGTTAAGGCTAGTTATAAGTATATATTTAGTGTTAATTTTAGGACTAGGTTTAGGGATAGATCTAGGGTTAGGGCTAGATGTAGTGTTAGGGCTAGGACGAGGGCTAGGTTTAGGGGTAGGTTGAAGTTTAGAGTTAGGGTTAAGGGTAGAGCTATGACTAGGGATTGGGTTATGTTTCAGGTTAGGTGTTGGTACAGGTCCAGTTTCACTTTTAGGGTAGGATTAGTTGTAGGTTTAGGGTAAGGGTTAGGGTTTGGCATAGGTTTAGGGCTCGGGCTTTGGCTAGGGATATGGTTAAGGTTAGGTTTAATGTGAGGGTTAGGGTTAGGGTATAGTTTACTGCTTTTGTTAGAGATATTGTTAGGGTTGGAGTTAGGTAAAGAAAGTTAGGGTTAGGGTTAAGGTTAGGGTAACAGGGTTAGGTTTAGATTTAGGTTTAGGATTAGGTGTCAGGGTCAGGGTAATTGTTAGGGCTAGAGTTAAGCCAAGAACTAGTGTTTGAGTTATGGTTAGGGCTAGGGCTAGGGTTAGGGTTAGGGTTAGTGTTAGGATTAGTGCTGGGTTTAGGGTTTGGTTTACTACTATGTTCAGGCTTAGGAAAGGGTTATAATTAGGGTTTGAATTAGGGTTAGTGCTAGGTTGATGGTTAGGCTTAGGTTTAGGGTGAATGCTAGGGTTAGGGTTAGGGTTAGTTTCAGGACTAGGTTACTGTTAAGTTTAGGGTTAAGGTTAGTGTTAGGGGTAGATCTAGGTTCAGAGTAAGATTTATGGTTAATGTTTCATTTAGGATTATGGATAGGATTCCTGCTAGGTTTAAATTTTGTGTTCAAGTCATTGTTCCTTTAGGAATAGTATTAAGGTGAGGGTTTGTGTTAAGTTTAGGGTTAGGGGAAGGTTTAGATTTAGTGTTCGATTTAGCCCAGGGTTAGGGTTTGGGTTAGGGTTCAGTTAAGCTTCAGGGCTATTGTTAGGAATAGGGTTAGTGTTAGGGATGGATTTTTTGCTACGTTTATGGTTGGCATGAAAAATATGTTTAGGTATCATTTTAGGTTTCAGGTTAGGGGTAGGTTTAGGGATACGGTAATTGTTATTGCTAACTGAAGGTTAGGTTTAAAGTAAGGGATAGGGTTAGTGCTGGGCACACTGTTAGTATTTGCCTATGTTCAGCTTTTTAGTAGGTTCAGACTTGGTGTCACTGTTACAGGTTTGGTAAGGATTAGGGTTAAGATATGTTTTAGGCTTAGGGTTTGGGTATACTTTTTCTTTTGGTCAAAGTTAAGTTTAGGATTAGGTTAGGCTAATGTTTAGGGTTAAGGTGAGGTTTATGTTACTGATAGGTTTAAAGCTCTTTTTAGGTTTCCGTTAAATGTTACAGTTTGGATTCAGTATCGGGTTAGGTATAGGGTTCAAGTACTTTCTAGCTAGAAGCCAGGGTTAGGTTCAAATTTATGGTTAGGGATTTATATCGGGGAAGGTATTTGTTAAGGCTTAGGGTTAGTTTTAGTTCTCAGTGATGAGTTTGGATTAGATGGAGGGTTAGGTTTAGGGTTCCATTAAGGATTAGGTTTCAGGTGAGTGTTAGGCCTTTAGTTAATTGTTAGGTTTATGATCTAATTTTAAAATTTGGGTTTGTTTTAGGGTTAGATATTCATTTAGGATTAAGGTCGATGGTAGGTTTCCTTTAAAAGTTGGGTTTAGAGATAGTGTGCGAGTGATAGTTTAGGCTTAGGCTTAGGTTTAGTGATATTTATAAGGTTAGGGCTAGGGGTACTGTTAGGTTTCAGTGAAAAATGAGTGCCATCAGCAAGTGCCAACATCTCTTAGGTTTCCCAAAGTTGTGTGGATTCAGAAAATGAAGAAGGTGAAAATCTGGGGCAAGCAGCTAGGAGACAGCTTAGCCTGCTTGAGCAAAATGGCCTCTGTTCTTAATTGTGGAGCTCTTTATTTTATTTTTTATTAGAAGTTTATAGAAATACAATTGAAGGGGAAAGATTATCAAAATAAAAGTAGTAAATATATATATATATATACTTTGTCATCCAGAGGTAATGCCAAAATATGGATGAACACCTTGGGTTTCACATGTTGCAGTTTCCCCCAGAAGAACTCATGTGTTAAATGGGTATCTTGTGGAGGAATGACATAGGCTTCCTGGATGGTTCCCCCCCATTCCCACTCTCCAGTCTCCTGTGAGTTCTTCATACACCCTCCTCCCTACCCGTTCCCCCTCCCTAAGCCTCCTTGTGGAGGTCTTTAATACAGATGCTTTAACTTTGCTGTCATTGTCTGCCTCAGTAACCAATCTGAACACCTGGAACCACTTAAAATATTTCAGAGCCAGTAGGATCCACTTTTTCAAAAGTTCACAATGAAATCCTCATGAAAAGATTCATGTATTGTACAAAAATTTTATATTCTAAAAGGATCCTATTGATCTTAATTCTTTCTATCTATATTGATAAAAAGGTGAGGTTACTTCCTCAAAACTCTAACTCCCTGTTTTCCTTCAGGTGTTCCTTAATTGACTAGTTTATAGGCAATTATACATGAATTAACCACCCACTGTAACCCACCCAGGTATTGTAACCCACCAGGCACTCTACAGCCATCTTAAGACCCACAATTGCCAATTCCAAGATATTTGTGCATCACAATCTATGGGCATAGAAGCCACAATCTATCCTCTACAAAGATAAGAAAGGGAGTTTTTACACTACTGTTTCCTTTGTTCCTCAGTTTCATCGATTTTGCCATCCATTTCCAACCCTGCTTCAAAGCCAGTAAAGCTTCATCACTCTTGCCCTCTATATGAGGTTTACAAGTACAATTTTCATCCATCAGATATTTTCAATTGGAATAAATAGCAATTTCCACAAGGCATGGTTTTGGCAATATCCTGAAATGCTGACTTTCACAATACTTCCCCGAGAATGGACCCCTTAAGACAGAAACTTCTTAGATATTTTCACTTGCAGTATAGGTTTAGGTTAATGTTTGGGTTTCACCTAAAGTTAGGGTTAGGTCTAGCATTAGGTTTATGGTTAGGATTCAGGCTAGGGTTAGGGTATTTCTAGTGCTAGGGTTAGTGTTAGAGTTAGGGTCAGGTTCAGGTTTAGCTTTAGGTGTGGGGCTATTGATAGTTTTAAGGTTAGATTTTGGACTAGGTAGGTTTAGGGCTAGGGTTAGTGGAAGGACTTCTTGGTAAGTGCTAGGCCTAGGGCAATGTAAAGGGCTAGAGTTAGATTTAGGCTTAGGTTTAGATGTAGGGTTAAGGCTAGGAATGGGGACAGTTTTATGGTTCAGCTTAGGTTTCAGTTTAGGGCTAGGTTTAGTTTTGTGCCTAAGGCTTGGGTTAGGAATAGTTTCTGGGTTAGGTCTAGGGTGAAGTTTGGAGTTAGGAATAGGGTTCGTGCTCGTTTTAACGCTGTGGCTAGGTTGAGGGTCAGGAGTAGGTGTAGGGGTAAGTTTATGTTTAATATGAGGGTTAGGGTTAGAATGTAGTTTTAGTGTATATGGTTAGATTTCTTTTTATGATTAAGGTTTGGGTCAGAGGGTTAGGGTTATTTTAAGGGTTATGTTGACAGAGGATTTGTGTTAGGATTAGGGTTAGGTTTCCAGTTAAGGGTTAGATTTACCTTTAGCTTCAGAGTAGATTTCATGTTCAAGTTAAGGTTAGGTCTGGCATTAAACTTAGGACTAGGGTTAGATTTAGTGTTAAGGTTAGATTTATTGCTTGGCCAAGGGGTGGAGCTAGGGTTAGTGTAAGTGTTAGGGCTAGGGCTAGGACTATGGCTAGTGTTAGGGTGTGAGTTAGGGTTAGATTTCAGTTCAGGATTAGAATTACGGCTCGTTATAGTGTTAGGGTTATGCGTAGGGTTAGGACCAGGTTTTGGTTTAGGGCTAGTCTCAGGGTTAAGGCTACGACTAGCACCAGAGTTAGGTTTAGAGAGGGTTAGGGTTAAGCCTAGGGCTAGGGATATATGGTTAGGTTTAGGTTTAGTTTTAGGGTAGAGATATTGATATGTTTACGGTTTGGGCAAGTTCTATGTTCAGACCTAGCATTACAGTTATGGCTCAGGATGGATTTAGTTCTAGGTTTAGGGTTAGGGTTGGGGTGAGGGCTAGAGATAGAGTTAGGTTTAGGGTTAGGCTTAGGTTTAAGGCTATGGATATGGTTAATTTCAGATTTAGGAGTAGGTTTATGTTAGGGTTAGTGTAAGTGTTAGTGGTATTGCTAGGTCTAGGGTTAGTGTTAGGGTTAGAGTTAGGTTGAGGTTTAGGGTTAGGGGTAGGCTTAACTATATGTTTAGGGTAAGTATTAGGACTAGGTTTTGGGTTAGGGCTAGGGTTAGGTTTAGATGTAGTGTTAGGGCTAGGGCGAGGGTAGGGCTAGCTTTAGGGTTAGGGTAAGTTTTAGTGTTAGATTTAGCGGCAGAGCTATGATTAGGGATAGGGTTATGTTTCAGGTTATGTTTCAGGTTAGGTCTAGTTTCTGTTTTATGGCTAGGGTTATTTGTTGGGATAGTGTTAGGCATAAATTTAGGGTCATGGCTCAGGCTAGGTCTAGGGCTATGGTTAAGGTTAGGTTTAATATGAGGGTTAGGTTAGGGTTTAGTTTACTGTTTCAGGTTAGAGTTATTGTTAGGATTAGAGTTAGGTCAAGAAGGTTAGGGCTAAGATTATGGTAACAGGGGTTAGGTTTAGATTTATGTTTAGGTTTAGGTGTCAGGGTCAGTGTAATTGTTAGGGATAGAGTTAAGCTAAGAACTAGTGTTTGAGTTATGGTTAGGGCTATGGGTTAGGGTTAGGGTTATTTTTAGGATTAGTGCTAGGTTTAGGGTTCAGTTTACTACTATGTTCAGGCTTAAGAAAGGGTTAGAATTGGGTTTGAATTAGGGTTATTGCTAGGTTGGTGGTTAGGCTTTGGTTTAGGGTGACTGCTAGAATTAGGGTTAGGGTGAGTTTCAGCACTAGGTTACTGTTAAGTTCAGGGTTAAGGTTAGTGTTAGGTGTAGGGCTAGGGTTACAGTTAGGTTTAGGTTTAGTGTTTCATTTAGGGTTATAGTTAGGATTCCTGCTAGGTTTAAATTTTGTGTTCAAGTCATTGTTCTTTTAGCAATAATATTAAGGTGAAGGTTAGTGTTAAGCTTAGGGTTAGGGAATGGTTTAGATTTAGTGTTTAATTTAGCCAAGGGTTAGGGTTTGGGTTAGGGTTCAGTTAAGCTTCAGGGCTATTGTTAGGAATAGGGTTAGTGTTAGGGTTGGGTTTTTTGCTGCCTTTATGGTTGGCCTTAAAAATATGTTTAGGTGTCATTTTAGGTTTCAGGTTAGGGGTAGGTTTAGGGATACAGTAATTGTTATTGCTAACTGAAGGTTAGGTTTAAGGTAAGGGATAGGGTTAGGGCTGGGCACACTGTTAGTATTTGCCTATGTTCAGCTTTTTAGTAGGTTCAGACTTGGTGTCACTGTTACAGGTTTCATAAGGATTAGGGTTAAGGTATGTTTTAGGTTAGGGTTTGGGTATACTTTTTTTTGGTCAAATTTAAGTTTAGGATTAGGTTAGGTTTATGTTTAGGGTTAAGGTTAATTTTATGTTTACTGATAGGTTTAAAGCTCTTTTTAGGTATATGTTAAATGTTAAACGTTAGGGTTTGGGTTCAGGATCAGGGTAGGTATAGGGTTCAAGTATTTTCTACCTAGAGGGCAGGGTTAGGTTTAAATTTATGGTTAGGGATATATATATATAGGGGTTGGTATTTTGTAACGCTTAGAGTTAGTTCTCAGTGATGAGTTTGGATTAGATGGAGGGTTAGGTTTAGGATTCCATTAAGGATTAGGTTTAGGCTTTTAGTTAATTGTTAGGTTTATGATCTAATTTTAAAATAGGGTTCGGTTTAGGATTAGGTTTTCATTTAGGATTAAGGTCGATGGTAGGTTTCCTTTAAAAGTTGGGTTTTGAGATAGTGTGAGAGAGAGGGGTAGGGTTAGTTTTAGGTTTAGTGATAGTTATGAGGTTAGGGGTAAGGGTAGTGTTAGGTTTCAGTGTAAAATGTGTGCCAGGGGCCAGCCCCAGCATCTCTTAGGTTTCCTGAAAGATGAATGGATTCAGCACAAAGAATGAGGTGAAAACCTGGGGCAAGCTGCTAGGGGACAGGTTAGTCTGCTTGAGCAAAATGGCCTCTGTTCTTAATTGTGGAGCTCCTTAATACAGGTGCTTCAGCTTTCCTGTCATTGTCTGCCTCAATAAACATTCTGAACACCTGGAACCACTGAAGATATTTCAGAGCCAGTATGATCCACTTTTTCAGAAGTTTACGGTCAAAAACACATGAAAAGCTTCATGTATTGTACAAAAAAACTTTGTATTCTAAAAGGATCCTATTTATCTTAGTTCTTTCTCTCTGTATTGATAAAAAGCTGAGATGATTTCCCAAATCTCTAACTCCCTGTTTTCATTCAGATGTTCCTTAATTGATTAGTTTATAGGCAATTATATCCTAAATAACCACCCTCCCTCCCTATCCCACCCAGTAACTGTTACCCACCAGTCACTCCACATCCATCTTAAGACCCACAATTGCCAATTCCAAGATATTTGTGCATCCGAACCCATGGACCTAGAAGCCACAATTTAACCTCTGCAAAAGTAAGAAAGCAGTTTTTTCATTACTGTTTCCTTTGATCCTCAGTTCCAACTGTTTTGTCATCCATTTCCAACCCAGCTTCAAAGTCAGTAAAGCTTCATCACTCCTCCCCTCCATATGAGTTTTACTAGCACACTTTTCATCCATCAGATATTTGCAATTGGAATAAATATCAAATTTCCACAAGGTATGTTTTTGGCAATATCCTGGAATGCTGGCTTTCACAATCTTTCCCCAAGTGTGAACCCCTTCAGACAGAAACTTCTTAGATATTTTCACTTGCAGTATAGGTTTACTATAGGTTCAGAGTTAGGGTTAGTTTTAGGGGTACAGTTAGGGATAGGTCTAGTATTAGGGATAGGCTTAGGATTTGGGCTAAGTTTAGGGTAGGTCTAATGCTAGGGTTAGTGTTAGTGTTAGTGTCATGTTCAGGTTTAGCATTAGGTGTGGGGTATGGATAGGTTTAAGGTTAGATTTTGAACTAGGTTTAGGTTTAGTGATAGGGTTAATTTAAGGACTTCTGGGTTAGTGCTAGGGCAAGTGCTATGTTAAGGGCTAAAATTTAGTTTAAGTTTAGGTTGGTATAGGGTTAGGGATAGGAATAGGTACAGTTTTATAATTTAGCTTAGGTTTCTGGCTAGGGATAGGTTTAGTTTTTGTTCTAGGGCTAGGTTTAGGGATAGTTTCTGGGTTAGGTCAAGGGCTAATTTTAGAGTTTGGGATAGGGTTAGTGCTGTGTCTAGGCCTGGGGTAGAGTGGGATTTAGTCTGGTTTGGGGTAAGTTTATGTTTAATGTGAGGGTTAGGATTAGAGTTTAGTTTTAGTCTTTAAGGTTAGTTTTTTTTTTTTTTTTGGATTAGGGTTAGGAACAGAGAGTTAGGATTTTTTTGAGGGTTACGTTGACGGTTAGAGGATTAGTGTTAGGATTAGGGTTAGTTTCCCTGTTAGTGGTTAGTTTTAATGTTTAGGTTCAGGGTAGATTTTGTGGTCAAGTTAAGGGTTAGGTCTAGCTTTAATCTTACGAATAGTGTTAGATTTAGTGTTAAGGTTAGTGTTATTGCTTGGCCATGGTCTAGAGCCTCGGTTAGTGTTTTTGTTAGGGCTATGGCTAGTGCTAGTGCTAGGGTTAGGGTTAGAATTAGCGTTAGGTTTCATTTCAGGATTAGAGCTCGGGCTAGTTATAGGGTTAGGGTTATGCTTAGGGTAGGACCAGGTTTTGGTTTATGTCTAGTCTTAGCATTAAGGCTAGGGCTAGCACCAGGGTTAGGGTTAGAGTGAGGGTAAGGGTTATGTCTAGGGCTAGGGATATATGGTTAGGTTTAGGTTTAGGCTTAGGGTAGATATATTGATATGTTTACGGTTTGGGTAAGTTCTTTGTTCAGACCTAGCATTACAGTTATGGCTAAGGCTGGATTTAGTTCTAGATTTAGGGTTAGGGTTGGAGCAAGGGCTAGGGATAGAGTTAGGCTTAGGGTTAGACTTAGGTCTAATGCTACGGATATGGATAATTTCAGATTTAGGACTAGGTTTAGGTTAGGGCTAGGGTTAGTGTTAGTGGTATTGCTAGGTCTAGGTTAGTGTTTGGGTTAGAGTTAGGTTGAGGTTTAGGGTTAGGGGTAGGATTAAGTATATGTTTAGGGTTAATATTAAGCCTAGGTTTTGGGTTAGGGCTAGGGTTAAGGTTAGATGTAGTATTCGGGCTAAGGCTAGCTTTAGGGTTATGGTGAGGTTTAAGTTTAGGGTTAGGGGTAGAGCTAAGACTAGGGATAGGGTTATGTTTCTGGTTAGGTTTCAGGTAAGGTGTAGGTTCAGTTTAAGGGCTAGGGTTAGGTGTTGGTTTATTGTTAGGGTTAGGGCTCAGGCTTGGGCTCAGGGTACGGTAAAGTTTAGGTTTAATGTAAGGGTTCGGGTTAGGGTTTAGTTTAGTGTTTCATTTTTGTGTGTTACTTTTAGGATTTGTGCTAGGTATACAAGGTAAGGGTTAGGGTTAAGGTTAGGGTAACAGGTTTTAGTGTTAGATTTAGGTTTAGGATTAGGTGTCAGGGTCAGGGTAAGTGTTAGGGCTAGAATTCAGCTGAAAACTAGTGTTTGAGTTATGGTTAGAGCTAGTGCTAGGGTTAGGGTTAGGGTTAGTGTGAGACTTAGTGCTAGAATTAGGGTTCGGTTTACTTCTACATTTATGCTTAGGCCTAGGTTTAGAATTAGGGTTTGAATTAGGGTTAGTGCTAGGTTGATGGTTAGGCTTAGGTTTAGGGTGACTGCTAGGGTTAGGGTCAGGGTTAGGGTTAGTGACAGGGCTAAATATACTGGTAAGATTAGGGATAGGGTTCGTGTTAGGGGTCAGGCTAGGGTTAGAGTTAGATTTAGGGTTAGTGTTATATTTAGGGCTATGTTTAGGATTCCTGAGAGTTTAAAAATTTTGTGTCAAAGTCATCATTCTTTTAGAAATAGTATTATGGTAAAGGTTAGGGTTTGGGGAAGGTTTAGATTTAGTGTTAGATTTAGCCCAGGGTTAGTGTTTGGGTTAAGGTTCAGTTAAGCTTCTGGGCTATTGTTAGGAATATGGTTAGTGTTAGTATTGGGTTTTTGCTACATTTATGGTTGACATTAAAAACATTTTTAGATATAGTTTTAGGTTTCAGGTTAGGGGTAGGATTAGGGGTACAGTAATGGTGAGAGCTAACTTAAGGTTAGGTTTACAGTAAGGGATAGGGTTAGTGTTAGGTGCACTGTTAGTATTAGCCAATGTTCAGGTTTCCAGTTAGGTTCAGAGTTGGTATTAGTGCTACAGATTTGGTAAGGATTAGGTTTATGGTTGGTTTTAGGTTTATTGTTTGGGTTTATGTTAGTTTTTGGTCAAAGTTAAGTTTAGGTTTAGGTTAGGCTTATATTTAGGGTTAAGATTAGGGTTATGTTTACTGATAGGTTTAAATATCTTTTTAGGTTTCAGTTAAAAGTTACAGTTTGGTTTCAGGATTGGGTTAGGTATAGGGTTCAAGTAAGTTCCAGGTAGAAGTCAGACTTAGGTTTAAATTTATGGTTAGGGATTAGTTTAGGGGTAGGTATATGGTAAGGGTTAGGGTGAATTAAAATTCTCAGTGATGAGTTTGGATTAGATGGAGCGTTAGGTTTAGGGTTACATTAAGAATTAGGTTTAAGATGAGTGGAAGGCTTTCAGTTAATTGTTAGGTTTATGATCTAATTTAAAAATTAGGGTTTGGTTTAGGGTTAGATTTTCATTTAGTATTAAGTGTGATGGTAGTTTTCCTTTAAAATTTGGGTTTAGAGATACTTTGAGAGTGAGTTTTAGGGTTAGGGTTAGGTTTAATGATAGTCATAAGGTTAGGAGTAGGGGTAGTGTTAGATTTCAGTGAAAAAGAGTGCCAGGGGCCAGTCCCAGCATCTCTTAGGTTTCCCAAAGGATGAGTGGATTTGGACAAAGAACGAGGTGAAAATCTGGGTGAAGCTCCTAGGGGACAGGTTGGCCTGCTTGAGCCAAATGGCTTCTGTTCTTAATTGTGGACCTCCTTAGTACAGGTGCTTTATCTTTGCTGTCACTGTCTGCCTCAGTAACCAATTCGAACACCTTGAACCACTTAAAATATTTCAGAGCCAATATGATCCACTTTTTCAAAAGTTCACTTTCAAATCCACATGAAAAGCCTCATGTATTGTACAAAAATTTTATATATTAAAAAGATCCTATTAGTCTTAGTTCTTTATGTCTCTATTGATAAAATGCTGAGATTACTTTCCCAAATCTCTAAATCCCTGTTTTCCTTCAGATGTTCCTTAATTGACTAGCTTATAGGAAATTATACCCTAATTAATCATCCAACCTAACCCACCCAGTTACTGTAACCCACCAGGCACTCCACAGCCATCTTAAGAACCACAATTTCCAATTCCAAGGTATTTATGCATCCAAACCCATGGGCCTAGAAACCACAATCTGACCTCTACAAAGATAAGAATGGCAATTTTTACACTACTGTTTCCCTTGTACCTCCATTTCAACCATTTTGCCATCCATTTCCAACCCTCTTTCAAAGTCATTAAAGCTTCATCACTCTTGCCCTCTCTGTGACTTTTACAAGTACACTTTTCATCCATCATTTATTTGCAATTGGAATAAATAGCAAATTTTCACAGGGGATGGTTATGGCATCCCCTGGAATGCTGGCTTTTACAGTTCTTCCCTGAGTATGGACCCCTTCATACAGAAACTTCTTCAATCTTTTCACTTGCAATATAGGGTGATGTTAGGGTTATTGTTAGAGTTAGAGCTAAGGTTAGGGCTAGGAGTAGGATTCAGGCTAGGGTTAGGGTAGGTCTATTGCTAGGGTTAGTGTGAGAGTTAGGGTCAGGTTCAGGTTTAGCTTTTGGTGTGGAGCTATATGGATAGTTTTAATTTTAGATTTTCAACAAGGTTTAGGTTTCTGGCAGGGTTAGTGTAATAATGACTTCTGGGTTAGTGCTAGGGCTAGAGTTATGTTAAGGGCTAGAGTTAGGTTTAGGTTTAGGTTTAAGTTTAGGTTTAGATATAGTGTTAGGGCTAGGAATAAGGACAGTTTTATGGTTCAGCTTAGGTTTAAGGTTAGGGCTACATTTAGTTTTTGATCTAGGGCTAAGGTTAGTGATAGTTTCCGGGTTAGGCCTAGGGATAAGTTTAGAGTTAGGGATAGAGTTAGGGCTCAGTTTAGGGCTGGGGCTAGGGTGAGGGACAGGGCAATGTTTAGGGGTAATTTTAGGTTTAATGTGAATGTTATGGTTAGAGTTTAGCTTTAGAGATTAAGTTTAGTGTGTTTTTTTTGGATTAGAGTTAGGGACAGAGGTTTAAGGTTATTTTTATGGTTATGTTGACAGAGGATTAGTGTAGGGATTAGGGTTAGTTTTCCACTTAGTGGTTAATTTTTTCATTGAGGTTCATGGTAGATATTCTGGTCAAGTTAAAGGAAGTTCTAGCCTTAAACTTAGGACTGGGTTTAGGTTTAAATTAAGGTTATTGTTATTGCTTGGCCAAGGGCTAGAAATAGGGCTAGTGTTAGTGTTAGGGCTAGGTCTAGGGCTATGGTTAGGGTCAGGGTTAGTTTTAGGGTTAGGTTTCTGTTCAGAATTAGAGCTCGGGCTAATTATATGTTTAGGGTAACGCTTAGGGTTACAAGGAGGTTTTGGTTTAGGGCTAGTCTTAGGTTTAAGGGTAGGGCTAGCACCAGGGTTAGTGTTAGAATAAGGGTTATGGTTACATCTAGGGCTATTGATATATGATTAAGTTTAGGTTTAGTTTTAGGGTAGGGATATTGATATGTTCATGATTTGGGCAAATTCATGTTTCAGAGCTAGCATTATGGCTAGGGCTGGATTTAGTTCTAGAATTAGGTTTAGGGTTGGGGCAAGGGCTAGAGATAGAGAGGATTAAAGTTAGGCTTAGATCTAAGGCTATGGATACTTTTAGGTTTAGATTTAGGACTAGGTTTAGGTTTGGGCTATGGTTAGTGTTAGGGTTAAGGTTAGGTTGAGGTATAGGGTTAGGGCTAAATTTAAGTATATGTTTCATGTTATCATATCATTAGGACTACATTTAGGATTAGAGCTAGGGTTAGGTTTAGATGTAGTGGTAGAGCTAGGGCAAGGGCTAGGTTTAGAATTAGGGTGAGATTAAGGGTTAGAGTTAGGGATAGAGCTCTGACTAGGGATAGGCTTATGTTTCAGGTTAGTTTCTGGTAAGGTCTAGGTTCAGTTTTATGGCTAGGGTTAGGTGTAGGGGTAGAGTTAGGTATAGGATTAGGGCATGGGCTAGGGCTAGGGGTACGATGAGAGGTAGGTTTAATGTGAGGATTAGGTTTAGGGTTTAGTTCATTGTTTTGGGTTAGGGTTATTGTTAGGGTTAAGCCAAGGTATAGAAGGTTGGGGTTAGGGTTACATATAGGGTCCAGGGTTTAGTTTTAGATGTAGGTTTAGGATTAGTTGTCAGGGTCAGGGTAAGTGTTAGGGCTAGAGTTAAACTAAGAACTAATGTTTAAGTTATGGTTAGGGCTATGGCCAGGGTTAGGGTTAGGGTTTGTATTAGGGTTAGTGCTAGGTATAGGGTTTAGTTTACTACTACATTTAGGCTTAGGGCTATGGTTAGAATTAAGGTTTGAATTAGAGTTAGAGGTAGGTTGATGGTTAGGCTTAAATTTAGAGTAACTGCTAGGCCTAGGGTTAGGGTTAGTTTCAGCGCTAGGTCTACTGGTAAGTTTAGGGTTATGGTTAGGGTTGGGGTCGGGCTAGGGTTACAGTTAGGTTTAGGATTAGTGTTTCATTTAGGGTTATGGTTAGGATTCCTGCTAGGTTTAAATTTTCTGTTAATGTCATTGTTCTTTTAGGAATAGTATTATGGTGAAGGTTAGTGTTAAGATTAGGGTTTGGGGAAGGTTTAGATTTACCGTTAGATTTAGCCCTGGGTTAGGGTTTCGGTTAGGGTTCAGTTAAGCTTTAGGGCTTATGTTAGGAATAGGGTTAGTGTTAGGCTTGAGTTTTTTGCTACGTTTATGGTTGGCATTAAAATCATGTTGAGGTATCATTTTAGGTTTCTGGTTAGGGGTAGGATTAGGGTCACCATTAGGGATAGGGATAGAGTTATGCACACTGTTAGTATTAGCCTGTGTTCAGGTTTCAAGTTAGGTTCAGAGTTGGGGTTACTGTTATAGATTTGGTAAGGACTAGGGTTAAGGTTCCTTTTAGGCTTAGAGTTCGGGATTGTGCTAGTTTTTGGTCAAAGTTAAGTTTACCATATGATTGGAATTTTGTATAGGGTTAAGGTTAGCTTTATATCTACTGATGGCTTTAAAGCTCTTTTTAGGTTTCAGTTAAATGTTATGATTTGGGTTAAGGATTGGGTTAGGTATAAGGTTAAAGTATTTTTTAGGTAGAACTCAGGGTAAGGTTTAAATTGACGGTTAGGGATAGCTTTAGGGATAGGTATTTGGTAAGGCTTAGGGTTAGTTTTAATTTTCAGTGATGAGTTTGGATTAGATGGAGGGTTAGGTCTAGGGTTACAATAAGGATCAGTTTTGAGGTAAATGTAAGTTTTTCAGTTAATTCTTCAGTTTATGATCTAATTTAAAATTTAGGGTTCAGTTTAGTGTTAATTTTTCATTTAGGATTAAATTTGATGGTAGGTTTCCTTCAAAAATTGGGTTTAGAATAGTGTGAGAGTGAGGATTAGGGTTAGGTTTATGTTTAGTGTTACTTATAAGGTTAGGGGAAGGGGTAGTGTTAGGTTTCAATGGAAAATGAGTGCCAGGGGCCAACCCCTGAATCTTTTAGTTTTCTGAAAGATGAGTGGAAACAGCACAAAGAATGAGGTGAAAATCCGGGGCAAGCTGCTAGGAGACATGTTAGCCTGCTTGAGCAAAATGACCTCTGTTCTTAACTGTGGAGCTCTTTAATCCAGGTGCTTCAACTTTGCTGTCATTTTCTGCCTCAATAACCAATCTGACCACCTGGAACCACTTAAAATATTTGAGCACCAGTATGATTCACTTTTTCAAAATTTCACGTGGAAATCCACATGAAAACTTCATGTATTGTACAGAAACATTTATATTCTAAAAGGATCCTATTGATCTTAGATCTTTCTATCTGTATTGATAAAAAGCTGAGGTAACTTTCCCAAATCTCTAACTTCCTGTTTTCCTTCAGATGTTCCTTAATTGACTAGGTTATAGCTAATTATACCCTGTAACCCACCAGGCACTCCACAGCCATCCTAAGTCCCACCGTTGCCAATTCCAAGATATATGTGCATCTGAACCCATGGGCCTAGAAGCCACAATCTAACTTGTACAAAAATAAGAACAGCAGTTTTTACACTACTGTTTCCTTTGATTGTCACTTCTAACCATGTTGCCATCCATTTCCAACCCTTCTTCAAAGTCAGTAAATCTTCATCACTCCTGCCTTCCATATGATAATTACAAATACCCTTTTCATCTATCAGATATTTCCAATTGTAATACATAGCAAATTTCCACAAGGGATGGTTTTTGGCAATATCCTGGAATGCTGGCTTTCACAGTACTTCATGAGTTGGACCCCTTCAGACAGAATCTTCTTCCATATTTCACTTGCAGTATAGGTTTAGGTTAGTGTTAGGGTTAGGGTTGGGACTATGGTTAGGGCTAGGTTTAGCATTGGGGTTAGGGTTAGGGTTAGGATATGGGGTAGGTTTAGGGTAGTTGTAGTGCTAGGGTTAGTGTTAGGGTCAGTTTCAGGTTTAGCTTTAGGAGTGGGGCTAAGGATATCTTTAAGCTAAGATATTGGACTAGTTTATGTTTAGGTCTAAGGTTAGAATAAGAACTTCTTGGTTAGGGCTAGGGCTATGTTAAGGGCTAGAGTTAGGTTTAGACTTAGGTTTAAATGTAGAAAGAGGGTTCAGGATAAGAATAGGGAAAGATTTATGGTTCACCTAAGGTTTCAGGTTAGAGTATTTTGGTATTTGGTATAGGGCTAGGGTTAGGGATAGTTGTTGGTTAGTTCAAGGGCTAAGTTTAGAGTGATGGATAGGGTTAAGGCTTGGTCTAGGACTGGGGCTGGGGTGAGGATGAAGGGAAGGTTTCAGGGTAAGTTTAGGCTTAATGTGAGGGTTAGGGATGGAGTTATTTTTAGCGTTTAAGGTTAGGGTAATTTTTAAGATTTGGGTTAGTGACAATTGGTTAGGGTTATTTTTAGGGTTAATTTGACACTTAGAGGATTAGTTTTAGGATTAGTGTTAGATTTCCAGTTTAGGGTTAGTTTTACATTTAGGTTCAGGTTAGATATCCTGGTCAAGATAAAGGTTAAGTCTAGTGTTAAGCTTAGGAATTGGGTTAGATTTAGTGTTAGGGTTGGTGTTATTGCTTGGCCAAGGGCTAGAGCTAGGTTTAGTGTTAGTGTTATGACTAGGGCTAGGGCTATGGCTAGGGTTAGGGTTAGAATTAGGGTTAGGTTTTGGTTCAGGATTAGAGCTCAGGCTAGTTTTAGGGTTAGGGTTATGCTTAGGGTTAGGACCACGTTTTGGTTTGGGGCTAGTCTTAGGGTTAAGGCTAGGGCTAGCAGCAAGGTTAGGGTTAGAGTGAGGGTTAAGGTTGTGCCTAGGCCTAGGGATATATGCTTAGGTTTAGGTTTAGGTTTAGGGTAGGGATATTGGTATGTTTACGGTTTGGGCAAGTTCTAGGTTCAGAGCTAGCATTATGGCTCGGGCTGGATTTAGTTCTAGGGTTAGGGTTAGGGTTGGGGCAAGGGCCCGGGATAGAGTTAGGTTCAGATTTAGGCTTGGGTCTAAGGCTATCAATATGTTTAGGTTGAGATTTAGGACTAGGTTTAGGTTAGGGCTAAGGTTAGTTTGATGGGTATTGCTAGGGCTTATGTTAGTGTTAGGGTTAGGTTTATTTTGAGGTATAGAGTTAGGGCTAGTTTTAAGTATATGTTAGGGTTAGCGTTAGGACTAGGTTTAGGGTTAGAGCTAGGGTTAGGGTTAGATATAATGTTAGGCCTGGGGCTAGGGCTAGGTTTAGTGTAGGGTGAGGGTTAGGGTTGGGGTTGAGCAACGAATAAGGACAGGCTTATGATTCAGGTTAGGTTTCAGGTAAGGTCTAAGTTCAGTTTAAGAGCTAGGGTTAGTGTTTTGGTTAGGGTTAGGCAGAGTGATATGGATTGGGCTTGGGCTAGGGTTACAGCTAAAGTTAGGTTTCATGTGTGGATAAGGGTGTGGGCTCAGTTTAGTGTTTCAGGTTAAGGGTATTGTTAGGATTAAGGTTAGATATAGAAGGATAAGGTTAAGGTTAAGGTTAGAGTAACAGGGGTTAGTTTTAGGTTTAGAATTAGGTGTCCTGGTCAGGGTAAGCGTTAGGGCTAGAGTTAAACTAAGAACTAGTGTTGAGTTATGGTTAGGGTGAGGGCTAGTTTTAGCGTTAGAGTTTGTGTTAGGGTTAGTGCTAGGTATAGGGTTCGGTTTACTACTAGCTTTAGGCTTAGGCCTAGGGGTACAATTAGGGTTTGAATTATGGGTAGTGCTAGGTTGATGGTTAGGCTTAGGTTTAGGGTGACTGCTAGGGTTAGGGTTAGGGTTAGTTTCAGGTCTAGATTTACTGGTAAGTTTAGGGTTAGGGTTAGGGTTAAGGGTCGGGCTAGGGTTACAGTTAGGTTTAGGGTTAGTGTTTCCTTTAGAGTTATGGTTAGGATTCCTGCTAGGTTTAAATTTTTTGTTAATGTCATTGTTCTTTTAGGAATAGTATTACGGTGAAGGTTAGTGTTAAGGTTAGGGTTTGGGGAAGGTTTAGATTTAGTGTTAGATTTAGCCAGTGTTCGGGTTTGGGTTAGGGTTTGGGTTAGGGTTCAGATAAGTTTCAGGGCTATTTTTAGGAACAGTGTGAGTGTTAGTCTTGGGTTTTTTGCTACGCTTACGGTTGGCATGAAAAATATTTTTACGTATTGTTTTAGTTTTCAGGTTAGGGGTAGGATTAGGGGTACGGTAATTGTGATAGCTAAATGAAGGTTAGGTTTATGGTAATGGATAGGGTTATGTGAGGCACACTGTTATAATTAGCCTATATTCAGGTTTCAAGTTAGGTTCAGAGTTGGTGTTACTGTTATATATTTGGTAAGGATTAGGGTTAAGGTTCTTTTGAGGCTTAGGGTTTGGGTTTATGTTCATTTTTGGTCAAAGTTCAGTTTAGGATTAGGTTAGGCTTATGTTTAGGGTTAAGGTGAGGTTTATGTCTACTGTTAGATTTAAAGCTCTTTTTAGGTTTCCATTAAAAGTTACAGTTTGCGCTCAGGATCGGGTTAGGTATAGGGTTCAAGTACATTCTAGCTAGAGTCAGGGCTAGGTTTAAATTGATGGTTAGGGATAGGTTTAGGGGTATGTATTTGGTAAGGGTTAGGGTTAGTTTTAGTTCTCAATGATGAGTTTGCATTCGAGGGAGAGTTAGGTTTAGGGTTACTTTCAGTATTGGGTTTACAGTGAGTGTAAGTTAATTGTTAGGTTTATGATCTACTTTTAAAATTAGGGTTAGGCTGAGGGTCACATTGTCGTTTAGTGTTAAGTTTGATTGTAGGTTCCCTTTTAAAGTTGGTTTTAGAGATAGTGTGATAGTGAGGGTTATGGTTAGGTTTACTGATAATTATAAGGTTAGGGTAGGGTTAGTGTGTTAGATTTCAGTGAAAAATGAGTGCAAGGGGCCAGTCCCAACACCTCTTATGTTTCCCAAAAGATGAGTGAATTCTGCACAAAAGACAAGGTGAAAATCCGGAGCCAGCTGCTAGGGGACATGCTAGCCTGCTTGAGCAAAATATCCTCTGTTCTTAATTATGGAGCTCCTTAATACAGGTGCTTCAACTTTCCTGTCATTGTCTGCCTCAGTAAATACTCTGAACACCTGGAACCACTGAAAATATTTCAGAGACAGAAAGATCCACTCTTTCAAAAGTTCACAGTCAAAAACACATGAAAAGCTTCATGTATTGTACAAAAATTTTATATTCTAAAAGGATCCTATTAATCTTAGTTCTTTCTCTCTGTATTGATAAAAAGCTGAGATGACTTTCCCAAATCTCTAACTCCCTGTTTTCCTTCAGATGTTCCTTAATTAACTAATTTATAGGCAATTATACCCTAATTAACCACCCACCCTATCCCAACTTTTAACTGTAATCCACCAGGCACTCCATAGCCATCCTAAGACCCACAAATGCCAAATGCAAGATATTTTTGCATCTCTTCCCATGGGCCTAGAAGCTGCAATCTGACCTCTACAAAGACAAGAAAGGCAGTTCTTACACTACTCTTTCCTTTATTCCTCAGTTCGAACTGATTTGCGATCCATTTCCAACCTTGCTTCAAAGTCAGTAAAGCTTTATCACTCCTGCCCTCCCTATGACTTTTACTACTACACTTTTCTTTCATCAGATAATTCCAATTGGAATAAATAGCAAATTTCCACAAGGGATAGTTTTGGCAATATCCTAGAATGCTGGCTTTCACAGTTCTTCCCCGAATGTGGACCCCTACAGAGAGAAATTTCTTCGATATTTTCATTTGCAGTATAGGTTTAGGTTAGGTTTGGGGTTAGGGTTAGGGCTATGGTTAAGTCTAGGTCTAGAGTTAAGGTTAGGGTTAGGACTCAGATTTGTATTAGGGTAGGTCTAGTGCTAGGGTTAGAGTGAGAGTTAGGGTCAGGTTCAGGTTTAGCTTTAGGTGTGGGGCTATGGAGAGGTTTAAGCTTAGATTTTGGTCTAGGTTTATGTTTAGGGCCAGGTTTAGTGTAAGGACTTCTGGCTTAGTGCTGGGCCTAGGGCACTTATCAGAACCCACTGACAACCACGATTCAGGGTGGATGGAGAATGCTAAAAGACAAGACAGATACACACACAAGGGGCTATAATCGTAGGGTCAAAAAACCCAGTTTATTATTCCAGTTCTCCTTACATAGAGCCACACATCCTGTTATACATTAATGTTTGCTCCATAGTTACAGCCACAAGGTATCTTATCAAGATGGTCAAAAGTACAAGGCTTCTTTACACATACACATAAATCTTTTAGAATGTTTGCTATACCTGAGAAAAAAGCTCAATAGCATCTGGTAGCTCAAGTCCTCCCTGGCTCGTTTCTAAGTGCATCACAGATCTGGCAGCTACGTGCATAAGTGCACATTCCTTAAGTATTAGGAGGTTGTGGGACTGCAGTTCCCACAGTTTTCCCTTCTATTATAGCAGGGGGTGGTGCCTTTCTTAGGTTGTGTGTATCGCCTTCATATTCTTACCCATCATGGGGACAGGACTCAGAATTAATCCTATCCCTGTCTTAGGTTGATATATGAGGCTCCCCATCTTACCTGACATTTACTACCCACCATCATTTGCTATATAGTCGCCAGGGATTCAGCATGCAGCTTAAAAGACATCGGCTGGTAATACAGGTGATAGTAAAGCAGGTGAGGGCAGTTATTGCATCTATAAACAATTCTTTTAGTAAGAGATGATGGGCAACCAAGAGGGTAACCTCCCAAAAAGACTTTTACTTCCTTTATCCTGTGAGAATCAGGCAGCCAAACCTTTAAGCTTATTAATTTTTCCTGAAATGCTGTAGGAATTATCTGTCAGGTTAAAACAACCTGATTACTGTTTTTATGATGAAGTAAGTGTAAATAATCAATGGCTGCCCCATCATCCAAATATACCTTGTCTTAAAATTTGTTGTTCTTTATTAAGCAATGAGAGAGCCCTTGAGGTATAGTTAATGTTTTTTTGCCATAGCATAAGCAAGTTTAACCACAGATATGTAAGCACCTACTGCCAATCCTGGAATGCCAACAAAGAGAAAGTTAAAGCCTAACCTCTGCAATTACAAAAAGGGTAAACGTGACTTATTTACTGCTAGGGAGTAAAACTCATCCTCTGTAACAACAGGAAGCTTAAACAATGCCTTCTCACTCAAAGTTCACAGTACAATATGAGCACTCAGGATGGTATTGGTAAATGTTTCACATATATTGTTTCTTTGTTCCTTGGTTCTAGTTATTTTGCTTTCTATATCCAATTTTATTTTAAAGCCAGTATAGTTTTGTTTTCTATGATTTCTATATGTGTTATTACAAGTGTCCTTCTCAACAATCTGTAACAGTTGTCTAAGCAATAGGATTCTCATAACAAGCAGAGAGTTTCAGTATGAGCAAATTCACAATACATATAATTATTAAAACACAGCCATTTCCTAGAAGGGATAGTTTTGGCAATCTCCAGGGCTGACTTTGCCTAGTCCATCCCCAAGCCTGGCCTTTTCAGACAGAACGTCAGTGGACATTGCCTCCTCCATCTCCCCCCTTTTTGTTTTTTAATAAGAAAGTTTTAGCTCTAGTTCAATGGCTCTGACATTGCACATGATGAGTCAAAGATGACTTGAAAACACAAAAGAATAAGAATTATTATGATGGCACTTATTTCTACATTAATAAGAAATGAAACCCAAGTTTTCTTGATACAAATCCTGTAAAGATTGGATATCTGGGGCTATATCCATATTAGTCTGAATTTACTTTTCTACTTATAATAAGGTTTCCTGTAGGGTATTAATTCTAGTTTCTAATTTTCTATCTATTCTTTCCTGTGTAGCCAAAGCTAGGGGGATATTTTGTGACATATGATTAACATGATTAGCAGTATGAATTTCTTGTACTACTGCAGTAGCTGGAACAGCAATAGAACTTAATATTTCTATTAAAGCTGTAATTCATAAAATTAAAGTTGCTGTAAATCTTTTAGGTCTGTCTAAAGATCTCACAACAGTTTTAAAAGCTTCAATTCCTGGATCATCATACAATGAATCTTCTAATTTAACTGGCAGCATAACATATAATGGTTGATAAACAATTATTAATGTTTCTAAACCCATTATGATATTTATACAATTTTTAATACACATCTTTTACTTAATTTTAAAAGCATCCATGAACATATGATTTATATATAAATAACTGTCTCTCTGCTTAAAAGAAGTGCAAAAGGAGTTTCCACACAGGCGGTTTCTCTTCTTCCACTGGAGGTGGTCTGGGTTGATGAGGTGGAGGTGGGTGAAGGGGTCTTCTGGACATAAGGCCTGATTAATCTATGTGGAATTCACAAAGGCGAATCTGCATTCTGTAGAAAAACATAAGCATATCCTCTCCCATTTGTTAGTAAAACATCAAACTTTCCCATTGTCCAGTTAACAAATTTTTCCATTTTATCATAGGCTTTGAAGTAAACTTATAGAGTACCAGTGTCTATCCATAGGAGTGTAACCATCACTATTAGCATTTAAATGATTAAGAATAAACATAGTATATTGTAACACACAATGTGGAGAGTTATTTAAAGTACTTCTGGGTGAATTAGGATCCGCGTCACTCTTAAGAATGTCAAATAGAGCTTTTAAATCATGAGGGGTTAATTTGAATTATATCATCCAGCACTTTTGGAAAATCATTTAAAGTATTTCACTAAGAGGGCTCCTTTTTTGTGGAAAGGGTAGCAAAATGTTTTTATGTTCCATATTTCTAATCTTCAAATAAATTAGGTTCTCCTTATTATTTATAAAGACACAGTTAAATTTTTATCTTAGTGTGAAGAGTCAGATTATTCTAATCCAATTACAAAATATTAAATGACATAAATAAATTTTCAATTAAATTTTGTTGTTTCCATATAAACCTGAAGGAGATCATTGTTGCAAACAGCTTAAGTTTGGAAACATCAGCTTGGTAAAATGCTGTCCTAAGTTTTACACCTCACAGAATTTATATACTTGGAAGACATGAATAAATCTCATACATAATAAAAAGTAGCATAAAATCACATAGATGTCCTTATATTAACTAAATTTAAACTTAAGAAAAACTTAGAATCCATAGTATATTGTAAATTTTCTAATTTAGGAAAATATTGATGATCAGAGATAAACTTATTGTCTGATGTATAACAAAGAAATATTTTCGTAGTTAAAGTAAACAGATATAACCTAGATTTTGAAATACAGTGTATAAAAGAGAGCATGCTGGTTACCTTTTCTGTAACACTACATAAACTTTTATTTTACAAACTTACATAACACTTAAACAAAGCTCAGATGGACATCTAGTTCTTCAATATAATTCTATTTATATATGTCAAGGTGTCAGCTATATTGTAATAACCTAAAAACAGTTGCTCATTTAATTGTTATTAAGTAGTCATTTAAAAGGTTTCAAAACAGGTGCAAACTATAATTTATTTAAGATTTAATTTTTTAAAGTAATTAAGCCTAATACCAGGAATTATCCTGATAAGAGCAGATCAAAGTTTTAAGAAATCCTTGTTACTTTAACACATAGCATTAGATTTTGGTTTATAATAGTACATTAATGTTTAAACTTTAGTGAAACTTTAAATAACTTTAAAATGTGCCAATTATAGTCAACTTAACAACACAGGAGCTTCTGAAATTTACCTTCCACAAATCTCCTGCAACTTACTTGGATGTTATATTTCTTCATCCAGAAACATTTCTTTCTTCATGCAGGAACATTTCTTTCATTTTAATTTCCATATCAAAGTATATGTCCATACCTATAACCTTTTATATTTCTTTCCTACTTGTTGACCCTTTCTTAAATCTGCATTCTGATACAATCCTTATGAAACTTCCAATGTTCCCAATTACTTTAGGGTGAGAAATGCTATAGTTCATACTATTTAATTCAAATTAGTTGAAAAATACAAAATGAAATTGCCAAGAGGAAACAGTGACAGTGATCAAAAACTGATTTACAAATGCAACCCATTAATGATAAAGCTTCTATACATTTAAAACCAATGTAAGTCAGGTTTAAAATGAACAAAGTTTAAAAGACAGCACTTGGTTAACTTGTCTGCCTTAATTAACTTGCCTGTCTTAAACTATGTAACACATAGACACAGGAAATCACCTTCATAAGCAAACCAATAGTTAAAGAAACCTTAAAGAATTAGACTTTGCTCTATCAGTGTATCTTTTTAAGTTGCTGATTCTTCCCTAGATTTCCCAGTTGCTGATTTTTCCTAAATTTACATTTAGAAACAATCCTTAGAAAATTTTTGGATCTAATTACTCCTCCTAATAACATCAAATATTTTGTGCTATTTATAGTACTTTAGTTGATACACAACTGAAACCTTTGTACTCTTTCTATATAGAATTAAGTTGTTAGAATTTTAACTCTTAATAACCTTGCTTTTAGTGATGACCCAGTTTAAAGGAATCTTAAATTATATCTTATTAGTTTCCAATCTATAAAAGCACATTTGAGAAACCCAAATGTATGTAACCTTATAGAATTTATAAGAAAACACTTAAAAAACCCAAATATGTCATCTTATAAAAACTAAGAAATCAATATTACTCAATTTACTCAGCAGTTAATGTTTTAACATTTTGACTTTGCACATTGATCAGACATCTCCTTTAACAAACACATTTATGGAGATTAATCCTATTTGTGTTAAATCTAATTTATTCATTTTTAATTGTTAACTTTAGGTTACCCATGAAACCAGGATATTAGACAAATATAATATAAGCCATCTTTGTCCATTGAAGAAAAATCCTAGAAGAAATAAATATTACACTTTAAACATTTATAGAAATCAACATTTTATTGATTGACCACCTAGAAAAAACATGTGAGCTAGTATTCTTAAACATAACTTTACTCTTATGTCTAAATGATTTAGATTGATCCTCTTTTTTTAAATTTTTTTTATTTTTGAACAACCATACAAGTTTTTAACAAAATAATATAAAATGTGTAATGATTCTGGATATTACAATTACCCCCAGGAGTGCCTCCCCAATTACCCACCCTTATCCCTCCCTTCCCCTTCCCCCCATCTCTAAAAAAGGATTATATTGTATAGCCTCTTTTTAAATGCTTAAGTCACGTGAATTAAAAGTCATTTGGATCCATTTTCCTTTTTCCTTTTTTAAATTTAATTTATGAGCGCTCATCTATAAGCCAATTTGGTACCATGTGGAACACACATATAACATACATGTACACAAACAGGACAGATGTGCACACACATATACATACACACACACACACACACACAAAAACCCAACAGGAAACAGATTTTAGATTCTTGAAGTAACTGACCTTTTGAATAAAGATAGCTGTAAAACCATAATAAAAAAACTCTAGTTAGATAAAACAAGACTGACTGAAAAATATCTTTAGGTGAACAACATAGGTGAATTCACTGGTATAATAGAGCTCAAAATTCAAAAAATGAAATGACCGTACTTATTCTAGTAAAGGAGAATGCACACGTCTTTAGCACCAGAATTAGAGTCTGCTCAGACATTGAAGGAATGAGAGTAGGTGAAATCCTCAGGGAGTTGTTTTTTAAGAATAAAGAAAACCTATATGGAATCTTTCCAGTTTCCTTGTGTCCAAATGAAGAGAAAAGAAGAGAGAATTCCTTAAAGATTAGTGTTTCTTAATACTCTTGAATCTGTTCTATCAGCTTTTTAAAGCTGAGTCTTTATTACATTCTCTCCAAAATACAAGAATGAAGGCCCCTTAAGCATATCTAAAGTTTAGAAACCTGGAGCAGCTGGCTTTCTCAGATCCTTTCCAAGTATCTCCTGTTAGAATCTCAGCATGCAGGATGAGAGTAAATATAGTCCCTTAGGCCTCACAGCCACTTGAATTTAAAAATAGTATCCCAAGCCTTTTTCTCCCTCTGGTCTCAAGCTGGTTTAGGCACTAGCTTATGTAATTTGCATTGTAAAAAATGGCTATCAAGCAGATAACGAGCTGGTGTCTCCTTCCCTTTTACAAAGGAGCTAAGCTGCAAAATGATAGAATGAGGTTTTTCCAGGGCATTTCTGGGTTATGCAGGCTGGTGTGGAACCTGGCATAACCTAAGAACAAAGCTTCCATCTGATTTTGTGTAAGGCAAAGGTTCCCACTGAGGAGGTCCATCAAATTCATCATCAAAAACTACAGGAAAATAGGAAAATGAGGAGTCTCCACAACTTATCGCTTCTTTTGCTGCTGCAGCAAAATCCACAGAGCTTAGTGGCAGAGGCTTCCATCATCCCTTTTCCCCCTGGAACTCACACCTTTAAAGGACTGAGGGGGACTTTCTGAAGTTACAGATTTTTTTTTCTCTGAAATGCTGCAGCTGCCTCCTCTAAATCCTCCTCTTCTCCTGGAAAAAGTTCATCATCCCTCAGCTTTCTCACTGGGAGTATCTGCTCACTATTTGGCTTTTTTTTTATTTTTGAGCAACCTTACAAGATTTTAACAAAATAATATAAAATGTGTATATATTCTGGATATTGCATTTATCCCCAGGAGTGCCCCCCAATTACCCTCCCTTATCCCTCCCTTCCCCTTCCCACTATAACTCTAAAAAAAGTATTAGATTGTAAAGCATTACATCTTATCTGGATTTAACTCATGCTACTATTTGGCTTTTTGAAAAGAGGAATTTCTTTAGTGTCCTCTGCCATAGTGGGATCAATCAGTCTGTTTTCTAGACTACTTCTTTCCTGTTGTGGGTCTGAGATTTCTCTAATTAAGTTCCACAATCAAAAGGCATCCACTGGAATATTTTTTGGCCCATGTAAAGAATAATAAACCTTCATTTGTCTACCTACTTTATTCCAAGTGACTAGATCTAAAGTTCCTTCCTCCAGAAACCATGAACAACATGTTTGTAGAAAATGAAAAAAATCTCTGTAACTGATGTACAGTTACAGCAATTTCTTTCTTGTGTAACATATGCTTAGTTATATCAATACAGAGTCCTCTTTCTTTAGACTCAGTATGGCCCATAGCTTACCAAAATATGAATAATGAGTCCTCTTTCCTTAGACTCAGTATGGCCCAAAGCTTCTCCAAAGGTTTTTACTACTGAGCCCTCCTTCTTCAAACACAGTAGGCACAAAGCTTCCTCAAAAGTTTTTACTACTAAGCTCTTTTTCTCTGAACTCAGTAGGCACAAAACATCCTTAAATTTCTACTACTAAGCCCTTCTTCTACTTAGTATTTCTTGCAAATCTTTCTTTACATGCTCCCAATCAGGGATATTCAAAAGACCCATCTGTAAAAACCAAGGAGATTTTTTAATTACCTAAACAAATGAAGTAGCTGTCCTAGGACTCACAGTAGTTCCTTGCGATTCTAATAATGACAGTACTGCTTTTTGCATTTGTAGTTTAGACATTTCTGAGCCCATGGTACCTCTCCTCTCACTTACCTTAAAGTAGAGGACTTCTTGTGCCCACCCAGGGATGACAACTGTCAGAACCCTCTGACAACCATGATTCAGGGTGGATGGAGAATGCTAAAAGACAAGACAGAAACACACACAAAGGGCTATGATTGTAGGGTCAAAAGACCCAGTTTATTATTCCAGTTCTCCCTATATAGAGCCACACATCCTGTTATACATTCACGTTTGCTCCATAGTTACAGCCACAGGGTATCTTATCAAGATGGTCAAAAGTACAAGGCTTCTTTACATATACACATAAATCTCTTGGAATGTTTGCTATACCTGAGAACAAAGCTTAATAGCATCTGGTAGCTCACGTCCTCCCTGGCCGGTTCCTAAATGCATCGCAGATCTGGCAGCTACGTGCATAAGTGCACATTCCTTAAATGTTAGGAGTTTGTGGAACTGCAGTTCCCACAGGCTATGTTAAGGGCTAGAGTTATGTTTAGCTTTAGGTTGAGGTTTAGATATATTGTTAGGGCTAGGAATAGGGACAGTTTTATGGTTCAGCTTAGGTTTCAGGTTAGGGCTAGTTTTAGGTTTTGGTCTAGGGCTAGGGTTAGTGATAGTTTCCAGGTCAGGACTACGGCTGTTTAGAGTAAGGGATAGGGTTAGGGCTTGGTCTAGGGCTGGGGCTAAGGTGAGGGTCAGGGCTAGGTTTTGGACTATGTTTAAGTTTAATATGAGGGTTAGGGTTAGAGTTTAGTTTCAGTGTTTAAGGTTAGGGTTATTTTTAGGATTAGGGTTAGGGACAGAGGGTTAGGGTTATTTTTAGGGTTCAGTTGACAGAGGATTAATGTTAGGATTAGGGTTAGGTTTCCACTTAGGGGTTAGTTTTACATTTAGATTCAGGGTAAATTTTATGGTCAAGTTAAAGTTAGGTCTAGCATTAAGCTAAGGATTGGGGTTTGATTTAGTGTTAGGGTTAGTGTTATTGCTTGGCCAAGGTCTAAACCTAGGTTTAATGTGTTGGTTTTATGGCTAGGGCTAGGGCTATGGCTAGGTTTAGGGTTAGAATTAGGGTTAGGTTTGGGTTCAGGATTAGAGCTCAGGGTAGTTATAGGGTTAGGGTTATGCTTAGGGTTAGGACTAGGTTTTGGTTTAGGGCTAGTCTTAGGGTTAAGTGTAGTGCTTCCACCAGGGTTAGGATTAGAGTGAGGATTAGGGTTAAGCCTAGGGCTAGGGATATATGCTTAGGTTTAGGTTTAGGTTTAGGATAGGGATAATAATATGTTTATGGTTTGGGCAAGTTCTAGGTTCAGAGCTAGCATTATGGCTCAGGCTGGTTTTAGTTCTAGGGTTAGGGTTAGGGTTGGGGCCAGGGCTTGGGATAGAATTAGGTTCAGATTTAGGCTTGGGTCTAAGGCTGTCAATATGTTTAAGTTGAGATTTAGGTTTAGGTTTAGGTTAGGGCTAAGGTTAGTTTGATGGGTATTGCTAGGGCTTAGGTTAGTGTTAGGGTTAGGTTTACTTTGAGGTATAGAGTTAGGGCTAGTTTTAAATATATGTTAGGGTTAGCGTTAGGACTAGGTTTAGGGTTAGAGCTAGGGTTAGGGTTAGATGTAGTGTTAGGCCTGGGGCTAGGGCTAGGTTTAGTGTAGGGTGAGGTTTAGGGTTAGGGTTTGGGGTCGAGCGACGAATAGGGATAGGGTTATGTTTCAGGTTAGGTTTCCGTTAAGGTCTAGGTTCAGTTTAAGAGCTAGGGTTAGGGTTAGGTTTAGGCAGAGTGGTAGGGCTTGGGCTAGGGCTAGGGTTACAGTTAAGTTTAGGTTTAATGTGAGGATAAGAGTTTGGGCTCGTTTAGTGTTTTGGATTATGGTTATTGTTAGGGTTAGGGTTAGGTATAGAAGGATAGGGTTAGGGTTAAGGTTAGAGTAACAGGGGTGAGTTTATATTTAGGTTTAGAATTAGATGTCCTGGTCAGGGTAAGCATTAGGGCTAGAGTTAACCTAAGAACTAGTGTTGAGTTATGGTTAGGGTGAGGGTTAGAGTTAGGGTTAGGGTTTGTGGTAGGTTAGTGCTAGGTATAGGGTATGGTTTACTACTAGCTTTAGGCTTAGGCCTAGGGTTAGAATTAGGGTTTGAATTATGGGTAGTGCTAGGTTGATGGTTAGGCTTAGGTTTAGGGTGACAGCTAGGGTTAGGGTTAGGGTTAGTTTCAGGACTAGGTTACTGTTAAGTTTAGGGTTAGGGTTAGGGTTAGAGGTCAGGCTAGGGTTACAGTTAGGTTTAAGGTTAGTCTTTCATTTAGGGTTATGGTTAGGATTCCTGCTAGGTTTAAATTTTTTGTTCAAGTCATTGTTCTTTTAGGAAAATATTACAGTGAAGGTTGGTGTTAAGGTTAGGGTTAAGGGAAGGTTTAAATTTAGTGTTAGATTTAGCCAAGGGATAGGGTTTGGGTTAGGGTTCAGTTAAGCTTCAGGGCTATTTTTCGGAATAGGGTGAGTGTTAGGCTTGGGATTTTTGCTACATTTATGTTTGGCATGAAAAACATGTTTAGGTATCATTTTAGGTTTCACATTAGGGTAGGATTGGGGTATGGTAATTGTTAGAACTAACTGAAGGTTAGGTTTACGGTAAGGGATATGGTTAGTGTCAGGCACACTGTTAGAATTAGTCTATGTTCAGGTTTCAAGTTAGGTTCAGAGTTGGTGTTACTGTTCCAGATTTAGTAAGGATTAGGGTTAAGGTTTGTTTGAGGCTTAGGGTTTGGGTTTATGTTCGTTTTTGGTCAATGTTCATTTTAGGATTAGGTTAGGCTTATGTTTAAGGTTAAGGTGAGGTTCATGTCTACTGATAGTTTTAAAGCTCTTTTTAGGTTTCCGTTAAAAGTCATGGTTTGTTTTCAGGATCGGGTTAGGTATAGGGTTCAAGTACCTTCTAGCTAGAAGTCAGTATCAGGTTTAATTTGATGGTTAGGGAGAGATTTAATGGTAGGTATTTGATAAGGTTTAGGAGTAGTTTTAGTTCTCAGTGGTGAGTTTGGATTAGACGGAAGGTTAAGTTTAGAGTTACTTTAAGGATTGGGTTTACGGTGAGTGTAAGTTTATTGTTAGGTTTATGATCTAATTTTAAAATTAGGGTTAGGCTGAGGGTTACATTGTTATTTAGTATTAAGTTTGATAGTAGGTTTCCTCTTAAAGTTGGTTTTAGAGATAGTTTGAGAGCGAGGATTAGGTTTAGGGTGAGTTTCAGTGCAAGGTCTACTGTTAAGTTTAGGTGTAGTGTTAGTGTTAGGGCTTGGGCTAGGTTTAGAGTTAGATTTAGGTTTAGCGTTTCATTTAGGATTATGTTTACGATTTCTTCTAGGTTTAAATTTTGTGTTAAAATCATTGTTGTTTTAGGAATAATATTACACTTAAGGTTAATGTTAAAGTTAGGGTTAGGAGAAGGTTTATATTTAGTGTTAGATTTAGCCCAGGATTAGGATTTGTGTTAGGTTTCAGTTAAGCTTTATGGGTATTATTAGGATGAGGTTTAGTGTTAGGCTTGGGTTTTCTGCTATGTTAATGCTTGGCATTAAAATATGTTTAGGTATATTTTAAGTTTCAGGTTAGTGTTAGAATTTGGGGTACTGTAATTGTTAGAGCTAACTGAAGGTTAGTTTTACGGTAAGAGATATAGGGTTAGTGTTAGGCACACTGTTAGCATTAACCTATGTTCAGATTTTGAGTTAGGTTCAGAGTTATTGTTATTTTTAGTGTTACTGTTAGTGTTACTGTTAAGGTTCTTTTTAGGCTTATCATTCAAGTTTATATTAGTTTCTGGTCAAATTTAGGTTTAGGATTAGGTAAGGTTATGTTTAGGGTTAAGGTTAGGTTTTTGTTTACTGATACATTGAATGCCTTTTTTAGGTTTTGGTTGAAAAGTTATGGTTTGGGTCGGGATCATTTTAGCTATAGGGTTCAAGTATGTTCTAGCTGTAAATAGGGCTAGTTTTAAATTTATGGTTAGGGTAGGTTTAGGGGTAGGTATTTGGTAAGGCTTTGTGTAAGTTTTAGTTCTTCAGTGATATTTTAGTATTAGATAGAGGGTTAGGTTTACGGTTACATTACGGATTAGTTTTTAGGTGAGTAAGTGTTGCAGTTAATTGTTCGGTTTATGATCAGGGCTTGGGTCAGTGTTAGATTTGATTTTAAAATGAGGGATAAATTTCATGTTAGATTTTCAGTTAGAATTAATTTAGTGGTAGATTTCTTTTAAATGATGGGTTTAAATATAGTGTAAGAGTGATGGTCAGTGTTCAGGTTAGGTTTAGTGGTAGTTATAAGTTTAATTGTAGGGTTATGTTAGGTTTCAGTGAAAAATTAGAGCCAAGGCCCAGCCCCAGCTTCTCTTAATTTCCCAAAAGATGAGTGGTTTAATCACAAAGAATGACCTGAAAATTCAAGGCAAGCTCCTAGGAGAAACGTTAGTTTGCTTGAGCCAAATGGTCTCTGTTCTTTATTGTGGAGCTCTTTAATACAGGTGCTTCAACTTTGCTGTCATTGTCAGCCTAAGTAACCAATCCAAACACCTGGGACCACTTAAAATATTTCAGAACCAGTATTATCAACTTTATCAAATTTCATGGTCAACTCCACATGAAATGTTTCATGAATTGAACAAAAAGTTTTATATACTAAAAGGATAATATTGATCTTAGTTCTTTCTCTCTGTATTGAATAAAATCTGAGATTACTTTGCCAAATCTCTAACTCCATGTTTTTCAAAAGATGTATTTTAATTGACTAGGTTATAGGCAAGTATACCCTAATTAACCAACCACCCTAACCCACCCAGTTACTGTAACCCACCAGGCACTCCACAGCCATCCTAACATCCACAATTGCCAATTCCAAGAGATTTGTGCATCCCAACCCATGGGCATAGATGCCACAATCTAACCTCTACAAAGATAAGTAAGGCAGTTTTTACACATACTATTTCCTTTGTTCCTCAGTTTGAACAGTTTTGCGATCCATTTTCAACCCTGCTTCATAGTCAGTAAAACTTCATCACTCTTGCCCTCTGTAGGATTTTTACAAGTACACTTTTCATCCATCAGGTATTTCCAGTTGAAATAAATAGCAAATTTCCACAAGGGATGGTTTAGGCGATATCTTGGACTGCTGGCTTCACAGTCCTTCCCTGAGTGTGGACCGATTCAGACAGAAACTTGTTCAATATTTTAACTTGCAGTATAGGTTTAGGGCTATGGTTATGGCTAGGTAAAGGATTAGTGCTATAATTAGGATTTGTGCTAGTGTTAGCGTAATTCTAGTGCTAGGTTTAATTTTAGAGTTACGTTCAGGTTCAGGTTTAGGTTTAGTTGCATGCCTAGGATAGGTTTTAGGTTAGGTTTTGGATTGGGTTTAGGTTTAGAGCTGGGATTAGTGTAAGGGCTTTTGGGTTACTGTTATGGCTAGGGCTATGTTCAGGGCTAGGGTTAGGTTTAGGTTTAGATTTAGGGTTAGATATAGGGTTAGTGCTAGGAAAAGTGATAGGTTTCATGTTAGGACTAAGTTTAGTTTTTGCTCTAGAGATAGGGTTAGGGTAGGTCTAGTGCTAGGGTTAGTGTTAGAGTTAGGATCAGGGTCAAGTTTAGATTTAGGTGTGGGGCTATGGATAGGTTCAAGGTTACATTTTGCACTAGGTTTATGTTTAGGGCTATGGTTAGTGTAAGGACTTCTGGTTTAATGCTAGGGCTAGGCCTATGTTAAGGGCTAGTGTTAGGTTTAGGTTTAAGTTTACATGTACTGTTAGGGCTAGGAATAGGGACAGTTTTATGGTTCAGCTTAGATTTCAGGTTAGGTCCATTTTAGTTTCTGGTGTAGGGCTAGGTTTATTGATAGTTTCTGGGTTAGGTCTGGCTCTAACTTTACAGTTAGGGAGAGGGTTAGGGCTCAGTGTTCGGCTGGGGCTAGGTTGAGTGTCAGGGCTAGATTTACAGGTAAGTTAAATATAATATGAAGGTTAGGGTTAGAGTTAATTTTATGTTTAAGGTTATGGTTATATTTAGGATTAGGTTAAGGGAGAGAAGGTTAGTATTATTTTTTGGATTATGTTTACACTAAGAGTATTAGTATTAGGGTTAGGTTTCTAGTTAGGGGTTAATTTTTGTTTAGGTTCAGGCTTAGGTTTCAAGGTCAAGTTAATCATTAGGTCCAGCATTAAGCTTAGTACTAGGATTAGATTTAGTGTTAGGGTTAGTGTTATTGTTTGGGCTAGGGCTAGATCTAGGGTTAGTGTTAGTGTTAGGGCTAGAGCTAGTGCTTCAGCTAGGATTAGGGTTAAAGTTAGGTTCAGGCTTAGAGAATGGGCTAAGCATAGGGTTAGGGTTATGCTTAGGTTTAGGACTAGGTTTTGTTTTAGGGCTAGTCTTAGGGTTCAGGCTAGGGCTACCACCAGGGTTAGGGTTAGAGTTAGGCCTAGGGCTAGGGATATACGCAGTTTTAGGTTTATTTTTAGGATAGGGATATTGATATGTTTAGTGTTAGGGCTAAGTCTAGCGTTACATTTATGGCTAAGGCTATATTTAGGGCTATGTTTAATGTTAGAGTTGAGCCAAGGGTAGGGATACAGTTAGATTTAGAGTTAGGCTTAGTTCTAAGGCTATGGATATGGGTAGGTTTAGGTTTAGGACTAGGTTTGGGTTAGGGCTATGGTTAGTGTGGGGGGTTACTGCTAGGGCTAGGGTTAGTGTTAGAGTTAAAGTTAGGTTGAGGTTTAGGGTTAGGGCTAGGTTTAAGCATATGTCTAGGTTTAGGGTTAGAACAAGGTTAGGGTTAGATGTTGGGCTACAGCTAGGGCTAGGGCTAAGTTTAGGGGTAGGGTGAGGTTTAGGGTTTGGGTTATGTATAGGGTAGAGCTACAACTAGGTATATAGTCATTTTTTACTTTAGGTTTCTGGTAAGTTCTGGGTTCAGTTTTAGGTCTAGGGTTAGTGTAGGGTTAGGGTTAGCATTAGGGTTAGTGTTAGGGCTGGGGTGGGCTACAAGTAGGGTTAAGGTTAGGTGTAATGTGAGGGATAGGGTGAGAGTTTAGCTTTAGTGTTTAAGAAGAGGGTTATTATAGGGTTAGGGTTAAGTTTAGAAGGTTAGTGTTAGGGTTAACATTAGGGTATTAGGGGTTAGCTTCAGATTTAGGGTTATGATTAGATATCAAGGTCAGGGTAAGTGTTAGGTCTAGAGTTAATCTAAAATCTAGTGTTTGATGTATGGGTGTGGATAGGGCTAGGGTTAGGGTTCGGGTTAGGATTAGTGTTAGGGTTAGGGTTTGGTTTACTACTAAGTTCATTGCTAGGCCTAAGGGTAAAATTAGGGTTTGGGTTAGAGTTAGTGCTAGATTTATGGTTAGGTTTCGGTTTAGGGTGACTACTAGGGTTAGGTTTAGGGTTAGTTTCCAGGATAGATCTACTGTAAGTTTAGTGTTATGGTTATTGTTAGGGCTCCGGCTAGGGTTGGGATTAGGTTTATGGTTAATATTTCATTTATGGATATGGTTAGGATTCTTGTTAGGTTTAAATTTTGTGTTAAGTTCATTGTTCTTTTAGGAATGGTAATCCGGTTAAGGTTAGTGTTAACATTACGGTTAGGGGTAGGTTTAGATTTAGTGTTAGATTTAGTCCAGGGTTAGGGTTTGGATTAGTTTTGAGTTAAGCTATAGGGTTATATTTTAGAAACATGGTGAGTGTTAGACATGGATTTTTTTGCTACATTTATTGTTGGCATTAAAAATATGTTTAGGTATTGTTTTATGTTTCAGGTTAGGGGTAAGATTAGGGGTATATGAATTATTAGAGCTAACATAAGGTTAGGTTTACAGTAAGGGATAAGGTTAGTGTTACGCATACTGTTAGTATTAGCCTGTGTTCAGGTTTTGAGTTGGGTTTAGTGTTGTGTTACTGTTACAGATTTGGAAAGGAATAGGTTAAGGTTCCTTTTAGGCTTAGGGTTTGGGTTTATGTTAGTTTTCGGTCAAAGTTAAGGTTAGGATTAGGTTAGGGTTATGTTTAGGGTTAAGTTTAGGTTTATGTTTACTGATAGGTTAAATGCTCTTTTTAGGTTTTCATTAAATGTTATGGTTTGGGTTCAAGATCAGATTAGGTATAGGTTTCAAGTACATTCTAGGTAGAAGTCAGGGCTAGGTTTAAATTTATGGTTAGGGATAGGATTAGGGGTAGGTATTTGGTAAGGCTTAGAGTTAATTTTATTTCTCAGTGATAAGATTAGATTGAGAGTTAGGTTTAGGGTTACATAAATGATTAGGTTTAATTTGAGTGTAAGGGTTTCAGTTGATTGTTAGGTTTAAGATCAGGGCTTGGGTGAGTGTTAGTTTTCCTATTAAAATGAGGGTTAAGCTTAGGGCTAGTTTTTCATTTAGGATTAAGTTTGATGGTAGGTTTCCTTTAAAAGTTGGGTTTAGAAATAGTGTGACAGTGAGGGTTAGGGTTAGGGTTAGGTTCTGTGATAGGTATAAAGTTAGAGGTAGGGATAGTGTTAGGTTTCAGTGAAAAATGAGTGCCAGGGGCCAGCCCCAGCATCTCTTATGTTTCCCAAAAGATGAGTGGATTCGGCACAAAGAAGGAGGTGAAAATCTGGGGCAAGTTTCTGGGAGACCAGTTAGCCTGCTTGAGTAAAATGGCCTCTGTTCTTAATTGTGGCACTCTTTAATAAAGGTCCTTCAACTTTGCTGTCATTGTCTGCCTCACTAAGCAATCTGAACACCTGGAACCAATTACAATAATTCAGAGCCAGTAAGATACACTTTTTCAAAAGTTCATGGTCAAAAACACATGAAAAGCTTCATTTATTGTACAAAAAGCTTTATATTCTAGAAGGATCCTATTTATCTTAGTTCTTTCTCTCTGTATTGGTAAAAAGCTGAGAAGACTCTCTCAATTCTCTAACTCCCTGTTTTCCTTCAGATGTTCCTTAATTGACTAGGCTATAGGCAATTATGCCCTAATTAACCACCTACCCTAACCGACCCATTTCTTTTTACCCACCAGGCACTCCATAGCCATCCTGAGTCCCATAATTGCCAATTCTAAGATATTTGTGCATCCTAACCCATGATCCTTAAAGCCACAATCTAACCTATTCATGGATAGGAAAGGCAATTTTTACACATACTGTTTCCTTTGATCCTCATTTCTAACGGTTTTGCCATCCATTTCCAACCCTGCTTCAAATTCAGTAAAGCTTAATCCCTCCTGCCTCCATAGGACTTTTCAAGTACCCTTTTCAAACATCAGTAACAGATATTTTCATTTTGAGTAAATAGCAAATTTCCACAAGTTTTGGTTTTGGTAATATCCTGGAATGCTTGCTTTCAAAGTTCTTCCCTGAGTGTGGATCCCTTCAGACAGGAACTTCATAGATATTTTCACATGCAGTATAAATTTAGGTTAGGTTTAGGGTTGTGTCTAGGGTTAGGACTAGGTCTAGCATTAGGGTTAGGGTTAGGATTTGGGCTAGTGTTAAGGTTAGGTCTAGTGCTAGGGTGATGGTTATAGTTAGGGTCATGTTTAGGTTTTGAATTAGTTTTAGGGGTATGGATAGGTTTAAGGTTATGTAAAGGATGAGGTTTAGGTTTAGGGCTAGAGTTAGTGTAAGGGCTTTATAGTTATTGCTGTGTCTAGGGCTATGTTTATGGCTAGGGTTAGGTTTAGTTTTAAGCTTAGATTTAGGGTTAGGTTAGAAATAGGGACAGGATTATGGTTCAGTTTATGTTTCAGGTTAGGAATAGGTTTAGTTCTTGGTCTTAGTTTAGGGTTAGGGATAGGTTCCTGATTCGGGCTAGGGCTAAGTTGACAGTTAGGTATATGGTTAGGGCTCGGTCTAGTGCTGGGCCTAGGGTGAGGGTCAGGGCTAGTTTTAGGGGTAAATTTAGTTTTAGTGTATGGTTTATGATTAGAGTTTAGTTTTAGTATTTAATTTAGGGTTATTTTTAGGATTAGGGTCATGGACAGAGGGTTAGGGTTATTTTTAGGGTTAGGATTACAGTTAGAAAATTCATGTTAGGGTTAGGTTTAGGTTTCCATTTAGGGGTTAGTTTTATGTTTAGTTTCAGGCTTAGGTTTCAAGGTCAGGTAATGTTTAGGTATAGCTTTAAGCTCAGGACTAGGGTTAGATTTAGTGTTAGGATTAGTGTTAGTGCTTGGGCTAGGGCTAGAGCTAGAATTAGTGTTAATGTTAGGGTTAGGCCTGGGTCAGGTTTAGTGTTCGTGTTAGGGCTAGGGCTGTGTCAGGGTTAGTGTTAGTGTTAGGGATAGAGCTAGGTCTAAGGCGAGGGTTAGGGGTAAATTTAGGATTAGATTTCAGTTTAGGCTTAGAGCCCCAGCTAGGTGATAGGTTTAGGGTTAGGTTTAGGGTTAGGTCCAGGTTTCTGTTTAGGGCTAATATTAGGGTTAGGGCAAAGGCTAGTTCCAGGGTTAGAGAGTTTGTGTTAGTGTTAGACCAAGGGATAGAGATAGGCTTAGGGTTAATATTAGGTTTAATGTGAGGAATAGGGTTACGATTTAGATTTAGTGTTTTGGATTAGTGTTCTTGTTATGGTTAGGGTTAGTTATAGAAGGTTATGGTTAGGGTAACAGGGGTTAGATATAGATTTAGGTTTAGAATTATGTGTCAGGGTCAGGGAAAGTGTTAGGGCTAGAGATAAGCTAGGGTTAAAGTTAGGGTTAGGGTAGTGCTAGATTTAGGGTTCATTTTACTACTATGTTTAAGGTTAGGCCTGGTGTTAGAATTAGTTTTTGGGTTAGGATTAGTGCTAAGTTTATGGTTAGGGTTAGGTTTAGGGTTACTGATAGGTTTAGGGTTAGCATTAGATTCAGGGTTAGGTCTATTGTTAAGTTTAGGTTTAGGTTTAGTGTTAGGGCAAGGGCTAGTTTTCAGATTAGGTTTTAGGGTTAGTGTTTTATTTAGGATTATGGTTAGGATTTCTGCTAGGTTTAAATTTTGTGTTAAAGTCATTGTTCTTTTAGGAATAGTATTCCGGGTATGGATTGTGTTCAGGTTAGGGTTAGGGGAAGGTTTAGATTTAGTGTTAGATTTAGCCAAAGGTTAGGGTTTGGATTATGGTTCAGTTAAGCTTCATGGTTATTGTTAGGAATAGGGTTAGTTTTATTCATGGAGTTTTAACTACATTTATGGTTGGCATTAAAATTGTGTTTAGGAATCATTTAAGTTTCAGGTTAGGAGTAGGATTAGGGTTATGGTAATTGTTAGAGGTAACTTAAGGTTAGGTTTACCTTAAGGGATATCATTAGTGTTAGGCATACTGTTAGTTTTAGCTTATGTTCGGGATTCGAGTTGGGTTCAGAGTTAGAGTTAGTGTTACAGATTTGGTAAGGATTAGGGTTAATTTTAGTTTTAGACTTAGGACTTGGGTTTAAGTTAGTTTTCTTTCAAAGTTATGTTTAGGATGAGTTTAGGGTTATGTTTAGGGTTAAGGATAGGTTTATGTTTACTGATCATTTTAATGCTATTTTAAGGTTTCCGTTAAAAGTTAGGGTTTGGGTTCCACACCAGGTTTGGTATAGGGTTAAAGTACTTTCTATCTAGAAGTCAGGGTTAGGTTCAAAGTTATGGTTAGGGTAAGGTTTAGAGGCAGGTATTTGATAATGCTTAGGGATTGTTTTAGTTCTCAAAGATAAGTGCGTAGTAGAATGGCAGTTAAGTTTAGGGTTAAATTAAGGATTAGTTTTAAAGTGAGTGTGTAAGAGTTTCAGTTAATTGTTAGGTTTATGATCAGAGCTTGCCTGAATGTTAGATTTCATTTTAAAATTAGGGTTAGATTTAGAGTTAGATTTTTTGTTAGGATTAATTTTGGTGGTCGGTATCATTTATAAGTTGGATTTAGAGATAGTTTTAGAGTGAGGGCTAGGGATAGGGTTAGGTTTAGTGATAGTTATAAGGTTAGGGGTAAGGGTAGTGTTAGGTTTCAGTGAAAAATTATTCCCAGGGGCCAGCCCCAGCATTCTTAGGTTTCCAGAAAGATGTGTGCATTTTGCACAAAGGAACAATGTGAAAGTCCGGGGCAACCTGCTAGGAGACACATTACCCTGATTGAGCCTAATGGCCTCTGTTCTTAATTGTGGAGCTCTTTAATACAGGTCCTTCAACTTTGCTGACATTGTCTGCCTCAGTAACCAATCCGAACACCCAGACCAGTTAAAAGTTTTACAGCCAGTATGATCCACTTTTTCAAAAATTCACAGTCAAATCCACATAAAATTTTTCACATATTGTACAAAAAGGCTTTATATGCTAAAATGATAATATTGATCTTACTTCTTTATATCTGTATTGATGAAGAGATGAGATTTCTTTCCCAAATCTCTAACTGCCTGTTTTCCTTCAGATGTTTCTTAATTGATTAGGTTATAGGCAATTATACCCTAATTAACCACCCACCCAAACCACCCGGTTACTGTAACCCACCAGACACTCCACAGCCATCCTAAGTCCCACAATTGCCAAATCCAAGATATTTGTGCATCCCAACCAATGAGCCTAGAAGCCACAATCTAACCTCTGCAAAAATAGGAAAGGCGGTTTTTACACATATTGTTTTTTTATCTTCATTTCCAACCATTTTGCCATCCATTTCCAACCCTGCTTCAAAGTCAGTAAAGCTTCATCCTTCCTGCCTTCCATATGACTTTTTCAAGTACCCTTTTCATCTATCAGTAACAGATATTTCCAATTTAAATAAGTAGCAAATTTTGTCAAGGGATGGTTTTGGTAATACCTTGGAATGCTGGCTTTCATAGTCATTCCCCAAGTGTGGACCCCTTCAGACAGGACCTTCTTAGATATTTTCACATGCAGTATAAGTTTAGGTTAGGGTTAGGGTTAGGGCTAGGGTTAGGACTAGGGCTAGGTTTAGGTGTTGGTTTAGGATTCATCTAGGGTTTTGGCTAGGTCTAGTGCTAGTTTTGGTTTTAGAGTTAGAGTCAGGTTTAGGTTTCATGTTAGGTCTAGGGCTATGGATAAGTTTAAGATGAGGTTTAGGACTAGGTTTAGGTTTACGACTAGGGTTAGTGTAAGGGCTTTAGGGCTGTGCTAGGGCTAGGGCCATGTTTAGGGCTAGGGTTTGGTTTAGGTTTAGGTTTAGATTTAGGGTTAGGGCTTGGAATAGGGTCAGGTTTTTTTAATTAGATGGACATAGAGATATAATTGAGGGGGAAACATTATCAAAATCTTCAAGAACCAATCTATATATACTTTGTTATCCAGGGCTAATGCCATATCATGGATGCCCAGCTTCATTCCCCCTGTTGCTGTTTCCCCCAGAAGAACTCCTGAGTTAAATGGATATCTCAAGGAGGACAGAGATCTCCTTCTAAGATGATTTCCTCATACTCCTGTTCTCCAATCACCTTGGAGTCCTTTCTTCACCCTTCCACCCCTTGTCCCCCTCCCTATGCCTCCAAGTATCCTAGGGAGTCATCTTCTTGCATTGAGAATCATACAATTTGAAGTTATTATTAGCTTATCCCTCTAACATACTGCTTCTCCATGTATTGTAGCTTCCACAGATGAGAGAAACCATTCGGCCCTTGAGTCTCTGAGATTGGGATACTTCACTTAGCATAATTTTTTTTCATCTACATCCATTTGGCTGCAAAAACCATAATATCATGTTCTCTAATGGCTGAGTAATATTACATTGTATATAATTACCAAAGTTTTTGTATCCACTCATCGAATGAGGGGCATGTGGGTTGGTTCCATAATCTAGCTATAGTAAATTGAGCTGCTATAATAATTGATGAAGCCATATCACTATAATATGCTGATTCTAACTCTTTTGGGAAAATACCCAGAAGTGGGATAGCTGGGTCATAAGGTGGTTCCATCCTTAATTTTTTGAGGATTCTCCACACTGCTTTCCATAGTGGCTGAACCAGTTTGTAGTCCCACCAGCAGTGTGACAGTGTTCCTCCCACAGCCCCACCAGCATCTGCTGTTGTTAGAATTTTTCATTTTTGCCACTCTAACAGGAGTGAGATGGTATCTCATTGAAGTTTTGATTTGCATTTCCCTTATAACTAATGATGTAGAGCATTTTCTGATATATTTATGGGCTTTCTGGACTTCCTCTGGTGAGAAATTTCTTTTAAGATCCGTAGCCCATTTATTGTTTGGATTATTTGTGACTTTGGTGTTTAGTTCCTTGTATATTCTGTATATTATCCCTCTGTCTGAGGTGTAGCAGGCAAAGGTTTTCTCCCATTCTGTAGGTTTTCTCATGGTGCTCTTGACTAGATCTTTAGCTGTGCAAAGCTTTTTAATTTAATTGCATTCCATTTGTTTATTCTTGACTTTATTGCTTGAGCCATGGGAGTTTTGTTGAGGAAGATGCTGCTGACTCCTATGTTCTGTAGTGTTGACCCTACTTCTTTTTCTAGTAAGTTTAAAAGTGTTGGCTTAATATCAAGATCTTTGACCCATTTTGATGTAATTTTTGTGCAGGGTGTAAGATACAGATCCAGCTTCAGTTGTCTATGCATGGCTGTCCAATTTGTCAAACAACATTTGTTGAACAGGCTATCTTTCTTCCACACTATGTTTTTGCCCCCTTTATCAAATATCAAAAAGTTAAAGATATGGGGGTTTGTCTCAGTATCTTCTATTCTGTTCCACTGATCTTCGGTTCTGTTTTGATACCAATACCATGCTGTTTTTGCTACTACAGCTCTGTAGTATGATTTCAGGTCAGGGATTGGGATACCCCCTACTTCTTCCATCCTGTAGGGACAGGTTTGTGGCTCAGTTGAAGTTCAGAAGAGGGGTCGGTTTACTTTTTGGTCTATGATTAAGTTTAGGGACAGTTTCCGGGTTAGGTCTAGGGCTAAGTTTAGAATTAGGGGTAGGGTTAGGGCTCACTCTAGGGCTAGGGTTAGGATGAGGATCAGTTTTAGTGTTACTTTAGGGCTAGGGCTGGGTTAGGGTTAATGTTAGTGTTAGGGCTAGGGCTAGCACTATGGCTAGGATTAGGGGTAGAGTTGGGGTTAGATTTCAGTTTAGGGTTAGAGCTCCAGCTAGTGATAGGGTTAGGGTTAGGTTTAGGGTTAGGACTAGGTTTCTATGTAGAGTTAGTCTTAGGGTTAGGGCTAGAGCTAGCACCAGGATTAGGGTTAGAGTTCGGGTTAGGTTTAGGCCTAGGACTAGGGTTAGTGTTAAGTTTAGATTGAATGTGAGGGTTAGGGTTAGGATTGAGATTTAGTGTTTTGGGTTAGTGTTATTGTTAGAGTTAGAGTTAGTTATAGATGGTTAGGGTTATTGTAACAGGGTTTAGGTTTAGATTTAGGTTTAGGATTTATTGTCTGGATCACGGAAAGTGTTAGGGCTAGAGTTAAGCTAACAGCTAGTGTTTGAGTTATGGGTATCACTAGGGCTAGGGTTAGAGTTAGGGGTAGGGTTATGGTTAATGATAGGTTTAGGTTTCAGTTTACTACTATGTTTAGGGTTAAGCCTAGGGTTAGAATTAGGGTTTGGGTTAGGGTTATTGCTAGGGTGATGGTTAGGGTTAGGTTTAGGTTTACAGCCAGGGTTAGAGGTAGGGTTAGATACAGTAATAGGTCTATAGTTACCTTTAGGGTTAGGGTTAGGGTTAGTGTTAGGGCTGTGACTAGGGTTAGGGTTAGATC
>PVKS010012312.1:0-54112 GCA_004027875.1 Aplodontia rufa
AACCCTGGCCCTGACTTGGGTTCCATATGAATCAGCTTGAGTCCTGTCTTTACGCAGCATAGGCTGACAAGTCTTCCCGGGCACAGGCTGGCAGAATGGTCCTCACCTCCTCAGTCAGGCTTTGCTCAGGCAAAGAAAATGAACCTAAAAAGTGGAGGCCATGTCCTCCAGTCCTACATAAAGTAGCAAGGGAGACAACTCCAGGAAAATGGACACTTTGGAAGCTTATGCTTGCATGCTTGGACTACTTGAGAAACAACCTCCAGGTTCTTGTCAGGTTCACTACAAAGTCAGTGCCATAGGAGGTCAGCAAGGAAGGCAGTGCTGTCCCCTTCCATGATGTTCCCAGGACTGTGACAATGTGCTTCCTAGGAGGTGGCCCAGCAAAGTAAGACACTTTACCCATGTTGCAGCTGAGGTGCTTCAAATTCATTAGAATCATTCAGTTGTGTTCTATGAAGTTGATTATCCTGTTTAATTTGGAACTTCCTGATAATGGTTCCATCAGCCTAAAAGATTCTTTTTTTTTTTTTTTTTTGAGGTGGTGGGGAGGGGGGACTGCAGAGATTGAGCCCAGGATGCTTAACCACTGAACCACATCCTAGTCCATTTTATTTTTTTATTTTGAGACAGGATCTCACTAAGCTGCTTAGGTCCTCGGTATGTTGTCGAGACTGGCTTTGAACTCTCGATCCTCCTGCCTCAGCCTCCCGAGTTGCTGAGATTACAGGTGTCCACCACCACACCCAGCAGCCTACATGATTCTATTCTTCCTTTTCTAACTGTATACTTCAGATACATTTCCACTTAAATATTTAAGAACTTTCAGAAGCATTTTCACTTAACTCATAAATTTGCTTAAAGCATAGTTTCTCAGAGTATGATCCCTTGATCTGGAAGCAACCGTATCACCTGGGACCATGTTAGAAAGATAAATTCTCTCTCTCTCTCTCTCTCTCTCTGTCTCTCTCTCTCTCTCTCTCTCACACACACACACACACACACACACACACATCTGACCTACTAAACCAGAGCCTCTGCAGGGTATCTGGCAAGCTGTACAAGCCTTTCATTGATTCAGCTGCATGCCCAAGTTTGCAAATTACCAGCTTAAGAGAGAGCCCTCATGACCAAAGTGGGTGAAGGCAAATTTATATATATATGAATTCCTTGAGTGTCATATGAAAGTTGAATAACTTTTCCCATTAATCAAAAGCTATCCTTTTCCTGCTGACGTAGGAAAAGAAACGTGGGATAGAATGTCACTTCGCGGATCTTCTTCAAATGTGTTTCTTAACCAAGCAAATAAAGCAGAACAAAAAAACGCCCTGGGAGATGTTTCCAACACCTCATCATTTTGGCAAAGGAAGAAATATTCTTTACCTCTCTGTCAACTCCAACCAGCCTTGTAACGGTATGCACCTCTGGTTAGACAACTTGCTCAACTGGACTGAAGTTGAAAGTGGACCTACTGTGATTCATCCTTTCCAGGGCTGGCCCAGCAAGACCGTTTTCAAGACCTGATATGTAGGCAAGTTGGTGAAAAATGACAATCACCTATTCTTTATCACAAAAATAGAAATAAAAAACACAGCTTTCTCTGGTCACTTCTCACTGAAAAGAGGAATGGTAAATACACAATTTTTTCTTGGTGACATTCTATAATGTCATGCCTGTCATGAGAAAAATAGCAGGTGAAATAGAGTTAACATTGGTATGTTTGATTATCTTCTTTTCCTTATAGAAACAAATATATATATATATATAAAAAGTCAGGTCTTCCCTTAGAAACCTGTTGTGGCTTTTTGTTGTTGTTTTTCATTCAGGAACAGGAGACCTGGTTGAAAACTTGGCAACTTGAGAGAAATTAAGTCTCATAAAGGAAATAAAGACCCATTGCCTCCAAAACATAAGAGTTGTTTAAGGATATTCAGGCCTTAAAGATGTGACTAACATTTGAGTCCTTCTCTCATGCCTGCTTCTTAACCATCCAAATTGATTCCACTCCAGTGAAACGTGTCAAAACTATGTGGTGGAAAAGGGGACACGACTGTGTTGCTAACTTCCTCCCACCATTATTTAAATCGAGAAGAACGACTCCCAATAAATTTCACTGCCAATTCCCATTTTTCCAGAAGGTTGGTGCAGCCTAAATTAGGAATGAAGGATGAAGGGACAGTGTGGAGGCCAGATTTTAAGTGGACCTGAGAAGAGTTAGAGTGAAGGAAGAAGAGGCAAAGAACATTCCACCCGCCAGGCCACACCAGCCCTGGCCACCCGAAATTCAAAAATCGCTTCCAGACCAAGAACTAGTTCGTATTATTAATTTCCAGGAACAATTACTTAGTTAATTCAATTCTACAGGTTTTGTTGTAATGTAATACAGCTAATATTTCATATAAACAGCTTAAGATTTTAAAATCCATCCAAACACATGGGATCTAAAATAGTATGGTACCTAGATCTCTCAGAAGTATATAGAGATATTCAAAATTGGGAATGGTGAGGAATCTATGGAAAAGTTATTTTATTACAAAAAAAACTATGAGCAACTCTGCTAATAATATTTTTTTAAGAGAGAAGGACAGTGAGAGAGAGAGACAGAGAGACAGAGAGAATCAATTTTTATTGAGTCTTTCACGTGGCTTTTGTTGCTCTGACGCTTAGTCGTGCACATGGGTGCTGGGGTTTGAACCCGTGTACATGCGCATGCCAGGCAAGTGCCATTACCACCAAGCCACCACTCTAGCCCCCTGCTAATAATTTTTTAAATGGATGATTTGGGGACTTAACGTATATTTCATTGAAAAGCTGAACATTTCGGCGATGGGTAACTTTGAAAGAAACTGCCATCAATGAACTACCGCCTTAAAAAGCTCTGATCCTCACAGTTTTATAGACAATTCTTTAAAAAAACGAATAGTACTTATGCCACATATATCCCGATATAATAATCTGATAAGCCTCTCTGTTCATTTTCCGACCCTATCATAACCCTGATTCTATAACTTAAGAAGGAGAACACAATATAGAACACTGCAGACCAGCCCCAATTCTACTAAGATATTAAAAGTCTAAATAAAATACCACTTGTAGTGAAGCAACACAGCAAAATACAATAAATGAACAAATACAGCTTATTTGTGAATGCACAAATGGTTAAATATTAGTAAATCTACATAACATATCACCTCAAGGACATAGAAAAAAGAAAAGGTATTTATTTCAATAGAAAGCAAACATTAATAATCACTCCTCAGCTTAAAACCAGTATTTAGCAAACCAGTGAATATTTCCATTAATAATAAAATATTCCAGGTACCCTATAAACAGCAGGACACTTAAGTAAGGGATAAAGATACCAATACTCAGGCTAGAGATGTAGCTTAGTGGTAGAGCACTTGCCTAGCATGCATGAGGCCTTGAGATCAATCCCCAGCACCACACATGCATAAGAAGAAAAAGATTTACCATACTTAATATTCATATTACACATATATATATACATGTATCTGCATGCATTTTGGAAAGATATATATGCATACATATATGACAAGCACAATATCAAACCAACCAAACAGACCTACGTAAGTGGAAAGAGAGAAAGTCTTCTTTAAATTTATAATTGTCTATATAAAAATAAAACAAGCATACATATACCTGAACAGAAACTTAAGTAAAAACCCAAAAGTTTTTATATTTTTGTATAACATTATACAGACAGACATATACACACAGAATTGGAAAACATAATGAAAATATTATCTATTTCACACAATAACAATTCACAAAATTCCTACATATAACCTTAATAAGAACTGTGTGGAACATGTAGGGGAAATGTAATACTTGAAAGAAGGATATAAATAGAAAACAAACAACCATGTGAATGCTAAAAAGATGTCGGTTCCGCAAAGATATCCATGAGTTCAAAGTATTTCCAAACAAAAATCCTAGCATCTAACCAGGCACAGAAACACATGCCTGTAATTTTAGCTACCCAGGAGGCGGGAAGACTCCAAGTTCAAGGTCACCTGGGCAACACATCCAGACCCTGTCTCAAAATAAAATAAAATAAGGGACTGGGCATGTAGCGCAAGAGCACTTGGGCAGCATGCTCAAAGCCCTAGCTTTAATCCCCATTGGCGAAAGCAAAGGAAAGGAAAGGAAGAAAGAGAGAAAAGAAGGAAGTAAAGAAAGAAAGGAAGAAAGCACCCAATCAGCAGTTTCACACTCTCAGAAAGGCTGCTTTGGAGAATTCAAGATGCCAAGTGAGACAGTCCTCTGTGCACCACTCAGGCACATGCCCAGAAGAACTTCAGCCTCATCAGGCGACATTTCCTGAGCTCGGAACTTTGAACAAACAACAATTACCAACGCTGGTGACGAGAATGTACGCTCCGGAGCACCTGGCCAGCTCTGGAGGCACTGGCAGGTGCTCAGGTGTGCACTGGTAATGAGAGCAGATGGTGCCAGCGGGGAGCGATTGGGGGAGCTGAGGCTGCTCAGAGCTTGCCATCCTCAGCTGGTCTGTAACCTCGCAGCCAGCGACAGCCTACCCCACTGGAAAGTGAACAGGAGCTCAAGGCTGCAGCCTGTGCCTCCCCAGGAGAAGTGAGCCTGGAGCCAGAGGATGATGCTAACGAAAGTCCAAGACAGAACCGTGATGCGTTGACCAGCGAAGGAAAAACTCCAGCCCTGCTTCTCAAATGATTAAATGATGGGGCTGGAGCAGTGGCTCAGGGGTTTCAGTGCTTGCCTGGCATGCATGAGGACCTGGGTTCAAACCCCAGCACCACGGACACAGTGAAGTGTCTGAGTAACGAAAGACATATGAAAAGCTAATAAAAGTGATTCTTTCACTCTCTCTCACTTTTCCTCTCTCTTAAATTAAAAAAAAGATATCAAATGATTAAATGAACGCGGTGCTAGTAGATCCTATGCATTCAGAGAAAGAAGGTCCCAAGCGCTGCCATCCTGCAATGTGACAGCTATAAGCTGACAAGTGCCCAAAAGAATACAGATTGGCACTGCCCAACTCCAAAAAGCACCACTTCTCCGTATCCGGAAGGCCAAAGGGAAAGCCACGATGCAGAACAGAGCAGAGGTCCAACTGAATTGCCAGTGGGCAGGAAGTGGGGACCCCACAGGCTCCCCTCTCTGAGGGGACAAACACCTGCAGCACATCAGCAAGACCACACTCTTCTGCCCCTAGACCACCGGAAAGAATCTAGGGAGGGGGGAAGGCCTGTAGGTTCTCGGCTTCATTGTTTGAATCCTTCTGGCATTCCCAGGACATTAGGCATCAGTTCCCAGTGGAATTCATCCCTCCCCTCCTACCGCTCTCAAAATCCTAGCTATTCCAATATTCCATTTAAATATCTGCTTCTCTTCTATGAGAAGATTACTCTGCAATCTCCTCCCTCTCCCCTTAAAAGCAACTCTGTATCACTCAGAACCCCACACTCCTGGCACCAACAGGACTGGCTTCACACTGTCTTTATTCTAATTAGTGCTTTTCAAATCCGTGCACAGTGACTCTGGAGGCGCTGGGGCCATCTCCTTGTGTGGTGCCTGGAATGGTAGTTTATTCAACAAATATTCTCAGGATGCTTCATAAATATTTTGGAATTTCTTGATGTCTACTCTGCCCGTGCTTTTGCTGTGGAGGAGAAGAATGCATGGATTCTTCCTTTGGTATCTCCTTGGGACCCTTGGGATACAAAGCAGTTGTTCTTGTGTATTAATTAGTTGAAGAAAAGACCTCAGTCCTCAGGTTTCCTGGTTTTTGAGTGAGTTTGCTTTACCTTCCTGGCTTCTCAGGAAAATGTCCAAGCATCCTCCTCTAGCAGCTTGCCCCAATTCTGGATTCATTCCAAACACTTGCCAGAGACCAGTTTAATTTAATTTTGCTCTGACAATATGATGTTCACACAAAAATCTTGAATGTTTCACACTTGCCAATGTTTGAACATGGATTTTTTTCACACTTTCTGTTATATTTTCTTCTAGAGGCTTAGTTTGGCAAATTTCGCCATCTCCTGCAGAATTGTTATCTTTGCCAATAAAAGGGAAAAAAATGTCTTTAAGCCAAAATTTCTTGCTTCCATACACAATACATATATAGTGTATGTACTTCATGCATAATCCAATGCAGAATCTCACCGTCCCCACGGAGAGTGCCGGAGCAGAGGAGAAGCAGGTTGGTGGGCCTCCCCGCAACCACCACTGGACGGTGAGTCCTGGGGAAACAGGACTTGCAGAGCCAGCATCCTTATCCGTACCCAGATCTGGCAGCCCCTGATGAGGGGGCTAATCAGCTCTGGCTGATTAGTGAAAGTGCAGAGGCTTTCACTTAGGGAATCTTTTCATTCTACTCCTCAGCTTTTGTGTGCACATGCATGTACACGGGTGCATACTTGCTCGTGTGCACTTGCACTAGCATGCACATACCTGCACATGCATACACACAGAGCCTGTACCAATCACACTCTTCCAAAGCTCTCCAGCTGCAAAACAGCCTACAGCAGAAAGAAATACAGCTGAAGCCAAATGGTCCTGAAGGATACGGGGTGGAAAGCAGCTCCTTCCAGCTAGAAAGGCCTTGCTTGTCCTGATCTCCCAATGCACATCCCCAATGCAGGCAGAACAGAAAATGTACATGCACATCAAACAAAAGCCAGTGCAGAACGTAAACGGGACCCCCCTCTCCTGAAAGCTATTCCACATGGTGTGACTCCTTCGGTGGTCAGGGGACTCCCTGCGCAGCGAGTTGCTGGAGTCCAACACACAGACCTCAGGCCCACAGGGCAGCAGAAGTCTCCAGCACTTACTTCCACAGCTTCAGGAGCTATGCTGGCATCAGAGTCCAAAGTCCCTTCCTTGGTGCCATCTCCATGACTAGGCATCTAGAACAACAAGTGTAGTTCACAACAACATTCCAGGACAACTAAAAATGATAAAAGGGCCATGGAAAAAGAAGGAAAAGAGGGAACAAAGGGAGGGAGGAGGAAAATGTTTAAATCTCTGCTTCAGGCAGGCCCATGATTTCTGATAGAAGAATCAGTGTCTCTCGTGAAGGAACAAAGATAGCTGTAGGGAGCAGTGAGAGGCAGAGGTGCCTGCGGGGTCCCAGACTGACTAAAGCCCCTCGGGGGTCATCTGAGGAGACCGTATGCACCTGACCTGCAGAAAGACCCACAGACTCTGCACCATGTCACAGCTCCTAACTGCCCATGGGACAGTAAGTGGGACAGTCACAAGGTCTGGAGACAAAACATTGAGGTACTCAGTCCTTCCTCTTTTCCTCCTAATTATAGATAGGGGCAATTCCTTTAACCCTTTGGAATCCAGTGACATGTAGGTGGTGGCCCAGAAGAAACAGGGAAGTAAGACTGGAAAAGTAAACTGGAGTTGCTCACCCAGGGTGAAAACTGTTAGTTCAGCAAGATAAATTAATTCTAGAGCTCAGTTGTACAACATTCTACCTGGAGTTAATGATGCTGTACTAAACCATTAGAAATTTACTAGGAATGTAGAGTTGATGCTAAATGCTCTTACTAAAATAAAACAAAATGAATCTTTCAGTTATATAACAAAAAAAAAAAGCAAATTAGAGCCAGGTGTGGTAGGGAATGCCTGTAATCCCTGCAACTTGGGTGGCTGAGACAGGAGGATCGCAAGTTCAAAGCCAGCCTCAGCAACATAGGAAGGTACTAATCAACTTACCAAGACCCTATCTCAAAGTAAAATATAAAAAGGGCTAGGGTTGTGTGGCTCATTGGTTAAGCACCCCTGGGTTCAGTCCCTGATACCAAACAAAATAAAAGCAAATTGTAACAAAACCTTAATGGACAGGTGTGTCCAATACAGGTCACACCAACTTCCCTTCTCTGATTACTCCACCTTTCAAGTAGATATTTGTTCCCTTTGCCTTGATTCCTCAGTGTGAAGATACAGGAGACACAATGCAGAGCCTGCTCCACATCTGCGCCCCTCTGGGGTGCCCTGGTGACACCAACCCAGCCAGACTGGGAAAACCATTCACCAGAAGCTAGGCCCATTCCCTAGGATGAGGCCTGGTAATTCTGGAACAATCCTCTCTCGTCTCAGCAATGACTAGGAGGACTTCAGAGAAGCCCGGCAAGCTGACTAAAGGTGGCCAGCAGAGCCCAAATGCATTTTTCTTTTATTCTAACTAATGTTTTTTTTTTTTTAGATTATTGATGTATAATTGACATGCAATAAGCCACACCTATTTTTTAATTTTTTGTTAAGGAGTTGAGTTATTATACAATTATAAATGCATATAAAGTAACAATATGATATGCATATGTTCTTAAACCAGAATTACCTCCACATTCCCACACCCCAGTCCCTTGATTCTTCTATATTTCACCCCTAAAAGCAATATAAATGCTTATATTGTGAATTTTCCAGAATTAAATGACTGCATAAGTATTATTTGGATTCTCAGGAGGATAAAGAGTATGCTGTAAACCACACCTATTAATGTGTACAATTAAGAGAGTTTGACAAAGGTATGTATGAATAAGGGCCACACTAAAGATAGCCACGTCTTAATCCCTGGAACCAGTGAATGTTACTTCACATGGCAACAGGGACTTTGAATATGTGATTAAGGATCTTGAGATGGGAAGACTTTCTTAGATTATTCAGATAGGCCCAGTGCAGCTAGGGGTAGAGGCATACACTTATAGTCCCAGTTTCTCAGGAGGCTGAGGCTGGAGGATCACTTAAGCCCAGGAGTTCAAGACCAACCTGAGCAACACAGAAGACCTCCATCAAGAAAGAGAGGGAAGTAGAAGGAAAGAAGGAGAAGGGAGGGAGAGAAAAACAGGTCCAGTGTAATCCCAAAAATCCTCATAAGAGGAAGGCAGGAAGAACGTGAGCAGAAGAGATGACCACAGAACCACAGCTTGACATGATGGGGCTGTTTTAATCAGCTTTTTCACTACTGTGGCTAAAAGACCTGACAAGAACACTTTTAGGAGGAATAGATTATTTAGGGGCTCACAGTTGCAGAGGTCTCTGTGCATAGAAGGCCAGCTCCTTTCCTTGGGGCTCAAGGTGAGGCTGAACATCATGGCAGAAGAACATGATGGAGGAAGGCAGCTCCCATGATGATCAGGAAGCAGAGTAAGACTCTGCTCCCCAGACACAAAATATGTACCCCAAAGACACACCTCCAATGACCCACTTCCTCCTGTCACACCATGCCCTCCTTCAGCTACCACTCGGTTAATGCTGTCAGAATTAGTTCACTGATTGGTGTAAGGATCTCATAACCCAAGCTTTTCACCTCTGAGCCTTCTTACATTGTTTCACACATGAGCTTTTGGGGGACACCTATTATCCAAAGCATAACAGCGGCCATGAGTCAAGGAATAAGGGTGGCCTCCAGAAGCTGGAAAAGGCAAGAAAACAGATTATCCCCTAAAGTATCCAGAAGGAACCAACCCCCTGGTACCTTGATTTTGCCCCATAAAGCCATTTTGTACTTCTGACCTCCAAAACCACAAGAGTGATACATTTGTGCTGTGTTAAACCACTAAGTTTATGGCAACTTGTTATAGCAGCCATGGGAAACTGATACAATATATAACCACAAAACCATCAGCACAAGCAAGGTTATGAATTATACATCCTTCCCACCTCTACCCACTGTCTCCAGGAACCACTGGTCTGCTTTCCATCAGTACAAATTTGTTTGCACTTTCTAGATTTTCATACACTGTAAATGGAATCGTAGTATGTATTCTTTCTTGATTGGCTTCTTTCGCTCAGCATAATGATGTTAAGTTTCATCCATGTTGTTTGCATCTATCAAAAGTTTGTTTCTGGGCTGGAGCAGTGGCTCAGCGGTTACAGCGCTTGCCCGGGTTCAAACCCCAGCACCCAAGTACACAACTAAGTGTCAGAGCAATGAAAGCCATGTGAAACTCAATAAAAATTGATTTTCTCTATCTCTCTCTCTCTCTGTTCTCTCTTTTAAAAAAAAAGTTTGTTTCTTTTATTATTGAATAATGTTCTAATATACATCACGATTTGTTAATTTACATGTTGATGGCTGTCTGGATTGTTTTCAGTTTGCAACTATTATATATAAAATTGCTATAGATGTTCATGTTCACGTCTTTGGATGGTGTTGTCGGTTGAATTATGTCCTCCAATAAAGGATATATTAAAACCTTAATCCCCAGTACTCATAATGTGACTTTGTTTGGAGGGATCATTTCCAATGAAGTTAAATTGAAGTCATCCAGAATAAAAAGGACTCCTAATCCAGTGTGGCTGGTGTCCTTGTCAAAGACGACCACGTGAAGACAGGGAGAACACCGAATGACAATGAAGACAGAGATTGGGCTGTGCAGCTCTAAACCAAGGAATTTCAAAGATCACCAACAAACCACCAGCAGCCAGAAGGACGTGAGGAAGGACTCTCCCCTCGCAGGTTTCAGAGGGAGCATGGTGGGCAACCCTTTGATCTTAGACTTCCGGCCTCTGGAAGTGTGAGAGACAGCACATTTCTGTTGTGTAAAGCCACCGTGCTACTTGGCTGTAGCAGCCCTACCTGAATCCTATGATAAGCATGTGCTTAATTGTTTAAGAAATGGCCAAACTCCCTTTCAAAGCAGCAGTGCTATTCTCCATTCCCACCAGCAAGACACAAGTGCCACATCATTGCAACAGCTGGCATGGCCAGTCTATAATCCTACCAACTCTGACAGTGCAGCCATGGGTTTATTTGCATTACCTCCATGATTAAAGGTGTTGAGCACCTTGTGTAGTAAAGTGTGTGTTAAAATCTTGGGGCCATTTTTTAATGGGGTTGTTGGTTTTCTTAATATTGAGTTTGAGAGTTCTTTATATATATTCTGGATACAAGTCCTTTGTTAAATATATTCTTTGCAAATATTTTCTCCTACTCTGTGGCCTGCCTTTTCATTCTCTAAACAGTGTCTTTCAAAGAGAAGCTGTTAATTTGGATGACATTCAAGGGAAGAGCTTTCTGAGAACTCTACCCAATGCCTTGCATAGTATGAGATTGTCCAGCATGGCTTATGGGAACAGGCACCTTCCCAGCTGCTGTGGGTGCTGGGCACTGCTCCCTGGAGTTGGGGACATTCTTCACACACTGGTGCTGATTAGCACCCTGCTAGAGCCAAGTGAAGGGTCTCATGCACATCATCCTAGTTCCCTCTATTTGTAGTCCTTTCTCCCCATCGCACTCTGTTCCGTGAACTTCTTGTCCCTGGACATTTGGCTTCATTTCCTCACCTCAAGGAGGCCACTTGAGGTGAGGCTCACCCTGGGTTCCCTTTTCCTCCACTGTGGTCTGGAAACTTTCTCAGGGCAGCAAGCTAGGACAGCCCCAGGGCTCACCTCATTTCCCAGGGCTTCTCATCTCACAGGGACCACTGTTTTCCATCACCCAATGTCCAGGGTCTTGGGGATCTCTCTTGTCCTGTGTGTTAGCTCTTTTAGGTAAGACAACAAACTGTTCTTGATTTCTCCATCTTGGAATGAAGCAGCACTCCACCCCGGTATAGTCTGAAACACAAATGCCTTCTTCTAGGAGAAAAGGACAGAGGCAGGATTTGTTGGGCAGGCCAGCCAGTACACCACACCCTAAACACTGACAAATAGTTCTCGGGTGTCTAGGCATACATGACACAGGGATCTCCTTTGCCTTTTTCTCTTCTAACTGAAGCAGTAACGCCTCTGTCATCTCAGAACATGGAGAAATAACAGCCAGTGAACTCCCCGATATTTCCTCTCAGAAGAGCAAGTGTCCAGGGAACAGGGATGAGAGGGTTCAGATCATTAAACTGTTTGATCTTCTTTGAGAGCTGCCCGGTATGTTTCAATTGCAATTGGAGATGGCTGCCACCAACGTACCTCCCTGGAGAGGGCTCGGCCAGAACGGGATCAAGCTGGGGATCAAGGTTAGCTCGGGACTCAGGGCTGCCTTCTTCACTGCAGAAGTGTTTTGCTGGGGATGCCCCACAGTTTTGTCAGGGATCAGAAAACAACACCCCAAACGACAGTGCTTTGCATGCTGGCAGATTTGAACTAAAGGAAACTGAAAAGCCTGAGAAGCAACCTCAGAACCAAGAACTCTCTGCTTCCTTTCTCTCCCCAAATGCAGGGTGGTTCTCGCTAATGTTCTCTTACCCCCAAAGACGGAGCACAACTGCCTTCAATCCCTTCCCTGATATAATAATAACCAGGGAAGGTTATCACAGGAAGACTGAGTGTCACCACACCCAGTCAGACTTTGTCACAAGCCAAGATCTCCTCTTAGGTCCCATTTGGTTTCCAAAGAGAATCATTTACAAAGTACTGTCTTCTCTTTGGACCTGTTCATTTCCCCTGAAAATCATTTCCTCCCCCTCTAAGAGTGCCTACAGCCCCCACCTCCCTCTTTCTTATGAAGAGGGTCTTTGAACTTCCACCATCTGGTGCTTTGAATTTCATGTTTTGTATGCCTTCCATGCACATATGCACACTAAGTAAATTTTCATGTGTTTTCTCCTGTTAATCTGCCTTTTGCCAGTTTCTTTCAGCAGACGTTAAGACTCAGATCTTCAAAGGGGAGAAAAAGATATCACCTTTGTCCCTAAAGTTTCACGAAGGACTGAAAACATACCAAGAAATCAATCATCCTCCAAAGAGACATCTTCATGAGAGCACAGGCGTTCCTCTGATGGACCAAGTACTTGCCTTCACATGATGCTCAGGTTGCCGGCAGAGACTGGCAGGGAACATGAGCCAGAGGGCTTCTTGGAGTCTGGGTGCCTGGCTCTGTCTACCTTTCAACAGAGGCAAAGCTCGCCGTGAGGGCCATTCTCCCCCATCATGCATGCCTCCATCTGGAGCAGGAACTACTTTTTCTGGTATCATTTAATTTCTTTGTCAGACACTTATGGAGCATCTTCCACATATTACAGGCACTGAAGATACAGAAATAAAAAAGACAGCATGCTTACCTGGTTGGGAAAGAGGTACATAAGCAGGCAATTAGAAGTCAGGGAGCAAGTGCACCCCATGGATAAGTTTAGATGAAGTGAGGGCAGCTCACCCCTGAATCTTAAAACACATAAAATAAAATAAAACCATTAATGTTTATTAAGCCCATCCACTAGCAGGCCACCCATTGTTAGAAAGTCCCACTTCTCCATGGTCTCTACCTAACTGCTAGTTCTAGATTTACCTTCTGAAGACACCCAGGTGAAATCTCCCCTCTCTCCACTGAGCACTTTTTCTTGATTTGAATTATGACCCTTTTTGACAAGGAGCCCAGCTACAGTGCCCACAACCAGCAGGGAATACCGCCTGGCCCTTTGGAGGAAGACAGAACTAGATTGGAATCCAGTCATCTACTAGCTCTGAGACTCTGGAAACATGACATAACCTCTCTCTGTTTCTATTTTATCACTTGTCAAACAAATCTGCCTCATAATATTATTATGAGGTTTAAAGGAAATTGTGGACATTTGATCCTTAACACTAAGTATAGCACAGTGAAAAATTCTAATAAATGGTTATCACCATTTATGTGAAAAATCTTAATCTGGATTTTCAAATGAAGAGCATTTAAAGTTACGTCTGAAGGATGAAGAGATGGGTCCTCTGATCACTCTTTTAGTCACTCTCCTCAGCATTTATGCAGCCAGTTGCACCTTGAATCATCCTGAGCAACTGGTGCAAAGATATTATTATACTAGTAATCTCCTCTCCCCTTGTTGCTCTCCCACAAGGCCCAGGATGCTGCTGTGACTGCAGGAATCCTATTGGAGGTGACAGTCAAGGAGAAAAAAAAAAATCCAAGAACACCATCTCCTGGCAGACTCTTCCCAGCTGTCATTCTTGAATCTACTGAAGGCAGGCGAAGGGTATCTCTTTCCTAAGAATTTTGTCTTTCTTCATTGTCCTGTTTCTTAGCATTTGTGAAAGCGCATGCATATAGAGTAATGATGACAAAGGCTCTTGACTAATTTTTTGTGTCAAGTTGACTGGCATAAGGTGTGCCCAGATAGCTGGTAGAGGTATGTCTGTGATGGTGTTTTTGGAAAGGTTTAGTATTTAGATTCATAGACTGAGTAAAGAAGATCTACCCTTACAATGTGGGCAGGCACCATCTAATTCATTGAGGGCCCAGCATCAGAGATCCTTGTTCTGGGGCCTTCAGATATAGGTCTTCCACCAGAGCACCTCCCACCCACCACCCTCATTCACAGGCCCTCAATTGGCAGATGGTGGGAATTCTCAGCTTCCATAATCACGTGAGCCAACTCCCATATAAATCATATATATATATTCCCCCTCCTCCCCAGAGAACACTGACCAATAAAACTCTCTACCTGTCTCAAGTCTTTCTCCAAGATACCTGACTAGTTTCCTTCATCTGACATAACACAGTTCTCCAGCTCTCTATTCTATGGCAGTTTTAAAATGTGTGTTTCCTCACCCTTGATAATTTTTTCTTTTTGGTAAAATATATAGAGATGCATATGGTATAAATACATGTTATATAAGATTCTTGATTACTTATAGAAAATATATGCATGGGCTAACATATTATGAACACCATCATATATACACTACACACAGAAAAAGGATGAGATTAAAAATAAGTAGAAGGCGAAATGCTTTCTCTCCACACCCTCAGATTATCTGTGCATCATATTGGTGACTTCTACTCTGTACCATCTTAGGAGACAGAAATGCCACAAAAAATAATGAGAGGAGGGTCTCAACACTGGTAACCTGTGGCAGGCACTGTTTCAGACTCAAGAGAACTTCATGAGAGTTCTCCATTGGAACTGTTCATTCTCCAGTGGACATTGTAAAATATGGTGAGGTTTTCTGCATTTATGGTTAAAGGCTGGGTAGTTCAGCAAAGCCCAAAGTCCCTATCTGAAGTAGTTCCAGACACCCTTTCCCAGGAGGCTCTTATCAACATGCTGGCTGGGTTTTGTTAGCATGATGCAATTTCTGTGCAAACTTTGAGGCAAATGGCCCCAGAATGGTGAGCTCAGTTTCTTTGCAAAGTGAGTGGGTGCACCAGGCATGGAGCTTCGGGGACTAGTTTCTTGGCACCTGGCCACATAGGAAGAAAAGGACCCTGTAGTTTTACCTTGCCACCCAGGACAGAATTGATGAGACGGAATCTCACTTTCTGACTCTACATCATCTGAGCGTTACCCTTCCCAAGGAGAGGTGGGTGCACGGGAAGAGCTGTTGTCACTGACCAGGTCTATCTGCACCTTGTCCTTCCCTACCACAGCCCACTACACACTCACATGCATGCACTCACTCATACAAGCACGAACACATATGTACACATACATGCACATACTTCACACACGCAGGCACTCATGTGAGCATGTACACTTTCACACCCACGCATACTCATGCATAAGTGTACACAAATATACTCATGCATGCGTGCACTTGTGCGCGCACACACACTTCCTGGGTCCAGAGGCCTCTTCCCAGGTTGCCTGCACCTTAAGAGAGAGAAGTAGGCAAGACTTGAGGGTTTCATATTTCTGGTAGATGGAGTGCATCTTGGAAGCTGGAGCAAAAGCCAGAGATGCTGATATTCTGGCCAGCCTCCCTCTGAGAACACCCACAGCTCTGAAAGCTTACTCAATAGCCCATTGTTTGCTGTGAAATTAAGAAGATAAGAGAGTGGAGGAAGTTAGTCTAAAATGCTAAGAGGCATCAGTTTCTATCTTGCATCTTCAGCTGCCAGCCTCCTGCCAGAATGTTTGCCTTTGAAAGGCAGGTTGTCCCTGTGGATTCTTAATCTACATTCCAGAGGCCGTCCCACCACTCCCAGGGACCAGTGTTTTCCCCACCTCCACCTGGCAGTCCTCCATTTCCAGCATCCCTCCCCCTCTCGCTGATCTCGCCCCCTCCCTTGCTCTTCCCACCTCCGGTTTCCTCCTCTCACCCCAGGTGGTGTTTCCAGCTACCCTTCTTGGGGCCCTGGTCCACCTGCAGGTCAGTGGGGTTCCTGCCAGACTGCTGAGCTCTAACAGCAGGTGAATATGCTACCTGCCCAAAGCCCCAGGAAGGCAAGGCAGATGACGCAAACTAGCTCCATGCTAATGGAGCAGAGAGCCCAGGTCTAGCAGGAGGGGACAGAGGCTGGACTCCAGCACTGGCCTTTAGGAACACACAGGCGAGGAGCAGGGAAGGGGCAGTGGATGGAAAATTACTATGAGGAGACATCAGGGGTAAAAGCGATTCTGGCTGAACTGACCCAAGAGGATTCTTGCTGAAAACTGGCCAGAGTGATCAGACCTCGCCTGGGGGATGGAGGGGGATGAAGAAAGCAATCAGATACCAAGGGTGATTCGATATTGAAAATGATTAGACGTCAAGGACCACGGTTCTTGTTAAACTGACTTAGCAGGGCTCTTTGCTAAAACTGGATTATACAGGAAGTACACATATGGGCCTCTGGGGAGAAGGCTCATCTGCCTGACTAAAGTTTGGTCAAGCAAAGCAACTGTCACCACTCACATGTGCATATGCATCTTCTCACCCTATTCTCCGTCAGGGAGAGATGCCCCCTCCCTTGCACCCAAAGCAAGCTTTTCTAACTGTGAAGCCTCCAGTAGCTACCAGTTGTTGGGCACTGGTTTTGTGTGTTACGTGCTTTAAAACGTGATTTCCTTCAATCCTGTGCTATTCTGGGGTCTGTACCTTATTCCCCTGCCTGCCACACTCAGCACCTTGGCTCCTTCTCACAATTTCTTCACTTGCTCACCTGATACCACTTTATCCTTTTCTTCCCATCCAACCAGCTGCACTTTTCCTATCTATCTCCTCCTTTTTTGTTACAGTACCCAGCTCAGATCTCTGCCTTCTCTATCTCTAGTCACTCCATGTATGATGCCATCTGCTCCAAAGTTTGCAAAGTGATGTCCAAATTCAATTCATACCTCTTCCCTGATTTTGCTCATTGAGTCCCAGTTTTTTACTTCCAATTTCCAACTTAACCTCTCCACCCAGGCCTCTAACAGGCATTTATGTGGCTACTACCAAACCCTCCATCTGCTTCGCCCCTTCTTAATACACAGCTGCTCCATTCTTGGAATTGCTCAGACCAAGAAACGTGGTGTCTTTCTTGACTTTTCTTTCTTTCTCATCCCACATCCAACCCTATCAGGAAACTGGTCAATCCTGTCTTTAAAACAGCTCCAGAGTCGACCACTTCCCATCACACCTATTGCTATGTTCTGGTCCAACACTCCATCATCTCTGCTGACTTGTCTCCCTGCTGCTGGCTCTGGAGGCTCAGTCTGATTTCAGCTCAGAAGACTGAATAATCTTTTTTAAATATAAGGCAAAATGTGTCACTGATCTGCTCAAAACCCTCCAATGGTTTCTAAACATGCTCCAGACAGAACCCACGGTGGCTTGCAGATAGCTTTCTGCCCTCAGATTCTATTGGTCTCCCTGTTCATCATACTCCAGTCTTCTCTCTGCTACTTCAGAGACTTTGCCCTTGGCATCCCCTCTGCAGGGGAGAGTCTTTTTCTGGGCCTCCACATGGCTCATGCAGTTTTTTCAGACAGACTAGCTCTGACCATCCAATCAGAAAGAGCATCAGGTGCCCTCTCTCTCTCTCTCTCTCTCTCTCTCGCCTCTGTCATTACTATCTGCTCCGTATTCTATTGGCCATTTTTTCATCATCTATCCCACCTAATATACTATGAATTTATTTGTTGATCACTGTTGTTGTTTATTTTCTACCCTAGTCCATTAGAATATAACCTGTTTGGGTGCATGCAGGCTCTTGCACAAATATATGGTGCTGGGGATTGGACCCAGGGCTTTGGGCATGACAGTCAAGTGCTCTATCACTGAGTTACAGCCTCAGTGCAAACTTTTTTTTTTTTTAAAGAAAGAGGGACAGTGATAGAGAAAGACAGAAGCAATTTTATTTAGTTTGTCATGGACTGTCATCGCTCGGACACTTCATTGTGTACGTGGGTCTGAACCTGCGTACTCGCGTTTGCAAGGCAAACGCCGTAACCGCTGAGCCGCCGCTCCAGCCCAACTTTTTTTTTTTTTTTAAAGGAGTCTTGCTAAATTGCTGTTGCTGGCCTTAAATTTATAATCCTCCTGTCTCCGTCTCCTGAGTAGCTACATCCACCTAGAATACAAAGCTGAGATTTTGCATCCCCAACATCCAGAACTGAGACTGCCAGGTAGTAAACTTACAACCAATAATTGACTTCAACAAAAATGAAAGAATGAATTACAGATGAGGTAACCAAGGGTCAGAGATTTGCTGTGACTTTCCCAAGGCCCTGCAGCCAATAAGCAGAAGAGCTGGCATTCTAACCCAGGGCTGTCTGACTCCACCTCTATGACACATAGGGAAATCCTGATAAGTCAAGCTCTGACGTGTAAAATGCAAATATTCGTGGCCATCGAACAACTGCTCCAATTCCAAAATAGTTACCGTAACTTCCTTAGAGGCATCTCCACCAGAGGACTCTGCCTTCTGGACTCCTAACCACCCACTTCTCTGTCCCTTCAACACCAGAAAGCAGGTCGGCGCAGGGGACTTCTCTGCCATCCCTGGAATTAAACAAGGCATGTACAGCCTCTGCCCCTGGAGCTCAGCGATCTAGAACAAACACTGGGGCACAGGGCTGGCCTCATGAGCTGGCAACCACATGGTCTGATTTTGGAGACTGGGAAAGCGTAGTCCAAAAATATCTACCCCTCCCAAATGCCACAGTGCTGGAATTCCACCATTAGAGAGATATTTCTGGGAGCTTAAGCACTATCTCTGATTCTGAGTCACTTTATTTTAGGTACATTTTTTAAGACAGCACATAGTTGTATTTAGTTGTTTCTTTAAAAAACTGATTCCGAGTTTGTGTCTTTTGATAAATGAGTTGATCTCATTTACATTTATTTTATAATAGATGTGTCACAATTCCATCTTAAAAATTTTAAAGTTTTGCTTACGATCCCTTTGTTTTCTTTTCCCATTTCATCTGAAGCTTAGATCCAATAATTGTTACCATTTCAATTTTATATAAGATGTTTGACTTTCCATTTTTATTAACTTCAGAAATCGAATAGTATCTATTATTTCCAAACTAAGAGGAGAAAATTAATCATCTTGTAGTTCCTCCCATTTCCTTTCCACTTTCTCCTCCCCTATCAACATAAACTTTTGTTATTATTAGATTTTTCCTTCTTTACAGCTGTTTTATTGCTATTATTTTTACATTTGGTAAGGTTGTTCTGTCCCCCCCCCCCCGCCCCGCTGCCAACACACACACACCACCAGCACCTTCTTTCATGGACTTCTTTTAAATAAAATAAAAATCTGGAAGAGGCCACAGGTATCAGACTTCAGCATCTCTGGATGAATTAAATGTCCAAATTACTGTTATTCTTTGCAGTAGGGCTTCCAAGATGAAGGACAGTATCGAGGAAGGGGGCAGGGAAAACCCAGAAAGGGAAATACACTGAGGGAAATTACCTACTTCTCTGTTTTGCCTTTTGTTGAACTTAGAAACAAGGGGGAAGCATAATGTAAACTGAAGAAAATTCCCAGAGGACATGGAGATTTCCGATGCTCCTTTGGTGTTGGAGAGGACAGGAGTAAGACACAACTGTGCATATGATCAAAGGTTGGCCCAGCCGGGGCTGGTGAGCAAGGTGGGTGGAGGAAGGGAAGCACTGAACTTTCCAGGGAGTCCTGCAAACCTGTTCCTTGACATCAGACTTCTCCGGGCCTCTTCCAGCTACAAACCCAGCCACGTCACCTCCTGTGCACACAGTCTAAGGCCAGGCAGGCCTCGAATGGTAGGATGGGGCCTGCAAACAAAAACAACTCCCTCCTGCTGGCTGGGTCGGGCTGAATTCCTTCTGAAACTGCCCTAGGTTTCTTTTCTCAGCCCCTTGTGAGAACACAGGAAATTCTGCTTCCCCAATCCTGAAATATCTGCCTCAGGAAGGAAGGGATATTGTCTTTCCAGGGCCCCTTGCTTGTGAACCAATTCCATAGCTTGCTTTGTAAAGGTACCGCAGAAGCAAACCAATTCAGACCTTCCTTGCGAATGGCATGTTGGACAGATAATGTCCAGAATCATATCAACAGCAGGGGGAAAAGGTCATGAAACAGCACAAATGTACCAATGGGTCTAAACACATCGCCAGAGGCGCCTTCTGTCATTGTTTTGTTTAGTTTGGTTTGTTGATGGGGGGAGGGGCTCTGTTCCAGACAGAAGTCATTCATATTTTTTTCCTTCAGTATTCTTGCACATGGGGAATAACTTTGTAAAGCCACCTTTCAGCAGGTCAAAATGAAATTCATTCTGTATACTTTACAGGAAGCGAACGAACCTTCAGTTAGTTTGATTATATTTTATGAATAAACTTGACAAATAAGTGGGCTAAGTCAAGACATCTTAAAAGGTGAATACAGATCAAATTAGAGTGCTCTCATGCTTTAAAATATTTCCGTTGAAAATGCTTGCCAGAGGAGCTGGAGCAGTGGCTCAGCAGTCACAGTGCTTGCCTGGCATGCAGGAGGACGCAGGCTCGAACTCAGCACCGCATACACACAAGTATTAGAGCAATGAAAGCCACATGCAAAACTAAATAAAATTGATTCTCTTGTTGTCCCTTTCACTGTCCCTCTCTCTAAAAAAGAAAGAAAAAGAAGAAAGAAAGAAAGAAAGAAAGAAGAAAGAGAAAGAAAGAAAGAAAGAGGGAGGGAGGGAGGGAAGAAAGGAAGGAAGGAAGGAAGGAAGGAAGGAAGGAAGGAAGGAAGGAAGGAAGGAAGGAAGGAAGGAAGGAAAGAGAGAAAGAAAAAAGTAAATGCTTGTCATAGACAAGGGGTGATAAGAAGTGGGCTGGACCTCTGACTGCCTGGTCATTGCCAGTGTCTTGTGTTCTATCAGCTGAGATGGCATTTGGGGTTGACAACACTTTCTGAGGCTTCATCTGGGATTTCTGACCTGGACTCAGCACTACTCACCCTCACACAAGCCTCGGGCTTCCTTTGTTTCAAAGCATATGTCAAACCCACCTTTCTGAGAAAGCTGTCAGTTAAATTTATAAAGAAAACTATGTTTTGAGGTCACTAAATTCCAAGGCCATTTCTCTTTCTGTCTGTTCCTGAGGGCCCATCACCACAGACCTGAAGTGTTATTTGTACACCAAACACAGTAGTGTAACTTTTTAGTTACACTACTTAAATAGAAATTAATTTTTTTAAAAAAAGGTTAAGCACTCAGCCTCCAACTCTAAAGGTAATTAGGTAATTCAACTGGGAAGTGTTTCTCAATTGTTAAACACTATTCCCATGAACCATTTCCATGTTTTTTCCAGCACCTTCCATGCCTGCCCCTGTTTGAGTTCTGCTCCTTCCCAGCCACCTGGCTCTGCTCCCTCTTGTCGCCCACCCAAGTAGCCCTGCCTCAAGTGTCCTCAGCTCTCACTGTGCTTCTCTGAGCAGCTCCTAGGATGTCCCCATTGAGCAGCCGGAACAAAAAGCCTTTTACAGACTCTCCCAGGCACAGCCAGAGCGAGGCAGGCTTTGAGGAGCTGGCCAAGGAGGGAAGGCCTGGCTTTGAAAAAACGGCTTCTCCAGTTTGCTGACTCGTGGGACATGGCAAGCCCAGGGAATAGCACTGTGGGGACGCAGCCCCTGGACAGGCCTCCCAGGCCAGCAAGCCTGCTCTTTTTTTTTTTTTTTTAAGAGAAAAGGACAGTGAGAGAGAGAGAGAGAGACTCAATTTTATTTAGTTTCCCATGTGGCTTTTGTTGCTCTGACACTTCATTGTTGTATACGTGGTGCTGGGATTTGAACTCTCTGCAACCACTGAGCCACCGCCCCAGCCCCAAGCCTGCTCTTTTCATCAGGTCCCATGTGATGCCCCTGAGGGAGCAGGCGGGCCAAGGCCTGGTGAATGAGGACCCTGACTGCAGCCAGGACATCAGGACACGCTGCCCACAGCTAAATAATGGCTGAGACTGCAGTTTTCAGTGTTTGTAAGACATCTCAAGTGAGAACTGAGATGGGAGGTAAGGAAGTATGAAAAGGGACCAGTGAAAATCCATGGACCACAGGAGACTTTTTTCCTTTGCTCTGGGCAGCTGTCAGCCCCATGCCTCAGCAGAAATGAGCGTCAGCAAGGCAGCTCTGGCTGAGTTTGGTTGTAGGAAGAGTACGTTGATTTCTGTGTTATTAACTCCATTTTCTCCTCTGTAAAACAGGCCTAAGAGACACGGGCGCATGGTAGTTGCTCGGCAAAGCCCTATTGTTTAATCACTTGGCAAACTACAAATCCAAGCCCTAAAACGCTTCATCAACTGACCACCAGCAAAGGGTGTACACCAGAGCCAGAGTTCAAGGGCAGCCACCTGGCCCTTCTGTTTATTTTTCCTGCCTTGGTCTAAAATGGCTTTAAGGCCCCAGACTCACAACAGGTCTGCCACTTCCTGTGGCGGCCAGAAAGAGTGCAGAGGACAGTGTTATTCAGGGTCATTTGAAGGAGGCCAGGACCTACCTGCCACAAAGGGTCTTTGTGAAAATGCAAACACCCAGGATTAACAGCAAGACTCCCACTGAGAAGAGCAGCCCAGGGTACCTTCTAGATGAAATTTTAGATCAAAAAGAGAGCCTGGTACTAGGGTGGAGCTCACTGGCCAAAGCACTTGCTCCGGGTTCAATCCCCAGCACAGGGGGGTGGCAGGGAGTCACTTCTAGAAGGCAGATTCACAAAACAAAGCCTTTCCGTGAGTTAGAAAAAGGTACAACCTCCAGGTAGAAGAAGCACAGTACCCTCTGGGCACACAGTTAGGAAAGGGCTGCCTGAGGCAATCCGGTAAGGACAGGGTGCCCCTCTCTGCCAGGCTGTGATCTGGAGGTCAGCTCCACCGGGTGGCATCTGTTTCCGGGACATCTTCAGGACACTGCCTATAACTAAGCAGTCACTTGACAGGGAGCTGTCAAGGTCGGCTAGAGGCTCTGCACAGGTGCAGGAAGGAACCCCAAAGCATGTTGGTAAGAAGTAAACAATGTTACCTAATTTAGCTCTAAGTTCTTTTCTGTGTGGCTTTGAAGTGGCAGTTTCTAGGGAAACCCTCAATACCCTTCAAGTGGGGGATCAAGGACTCCAGCGAGTTGCAGGGAAGTTACTGAAGTCATTCACCCATCAGGCCACAGCCATCAGCTCAGGTAGAGGTCTAGGTAATCAGCTGTTAACACACAGAGCAGGAGGAGGGAGCTGAGCCCTTGCCCTTCAGAAGTTCCCATCCCAGGGGTGGCGAGACTGAAGTCCAGAGGTGCGGACAAAGTGCTGACAGGTGCGGAGGACTGAGCAATTTGTTCATTTTAGGAGAACCCAAGAAGGCTTTGCAGAGGAGGTGAATTTTAGAATTGCTTTAAAAGAGGGGTGTGATTTCTGTCACTAGAGAAGCCAGGTGGAGGAGAAAGCAGAAGCAAAACCCTGGACTTAGGAGAATCTGTGCTGCAGCTGGATCAGAGAGTAGACCCAGAAGGAGGCCAGGAGAATACTTGGCCAGTCCTGGAAGGCTTGAAGCTGGTGAGGACTCAGAAACCTGCTGAGCGCTTAGAGTGGGAGTTTTAATTCCATCTGTACCTTAGGGTGACTTGGAGGATACTGGACGGCCAGACTATTGGGATCATTTAGAAGACTCGAATGCCCTGGAAGAGATGCTGGGACTGGATGGCCAAGCCAGTGGGGACACAGACAGGGAGAAGGTGACTCAGGCTTCCAGACTGGATGGGGCAGGAATGGATAGTGAGACCATGCACCTGAAATAGTAAACACAGGAAATGACAGCAGGTTTCGAAGGACATTGTTGAATTCAGTTATAGAAAAACCAAGTTTGAGCTGCTAACTCAGTTCTGTAGAAAAACCTAGTGATTAGCTAACCAATTAGCTACTTTTAAAGTTAAAAGACTTTAAGAGGTTGCTGGAAAATTGGGGAGCTATGCAAGAGCCCCAGCCTTGTTCAGTGGCTATGGGTTCTCACACCTCAGGTTCCTCAGGATCACCAGGGGCCAGTTGATAAATCAGGGCCCTGGGCCTCACCCCCAGTTGATATCAGGGCCTCCAGAAGCAACATGGATTCAAGTAACCCTGTGACAAAATTTAACAGTCAAAAAGATTCCTTTAAACTTTTAACTTCTTTCTCGTTCATTAACTAGAAATATCTTCATCTGTTTACTTTTTAGCTAAATAACCTGTTTAACTGATTAACTGAACTTAAGTCCCACTTGCCAGCAGAAAGGTGGTGAACTTAGCCCCAGGAGAAACTAAGATGCAAAGGCTACCTGGTGGGAGGCAAGAGTAGATGGAAAAACCAAGAGACAGGGATGGTAGGAGGGAAGGGTGAACAGGAATGGCTGGTTTGGCATTGTTGGCAAAACTGCTCAGCAGACTTGAACGGTCAATAGAAATTTTAAGGAGTGGACATCTGGGAGCCCTAGATTCTCTCCTTCCTTCTCGGGGCTGGGGGGTTCAGAGCCCAGGCTTCCCACCAGCTTCAGCAGGGGTAAAGCCCTGTGGGGCACAGATGCCCCTTCCCAGGCTGTCTTGTCCTGCTGCAACCTTTGACCCAGGACCTGCATTTCAGAGGTGACCAAGGCTTGCTAAATTATCCCATGAAGGACATCAAGGCATGAGAAGAAAATCAAAGAGAAAAAATGTGCACCTGAAAATCCTATCTGTCATCAAAAAGCAATATTTAGCCCAAAGGAGCTTAGAGTGGAGGGCCACCTCCACTCCCAACGCAGGGATACATTTTTCTTTTCATCAGAAGCCTATACCTGGTGTGAACCCGCATGGCCTGGTGATGGTAACCCTGCTGCCTGTATAGGTAACATGACCAACCATCCTGGATTGTCTGGGACTCTTCTGGGTTTAGCATTTAGAAATCCCATGCCCTGGGAAAACCTTTGGTCCTGGGACAATGGGTCACTAAGGGTCCAGGTCTTGGGGCCATGAGAATATGGACTCCTAGTTCTGTCAACTCCTAGACTGCCTCTCAGGAGCTGTGTGCCACTTAACATCTCTGAGCTTCATTCTGATCCCCCACTCAAAACATGGACTTTCAAATACCGGATGCATAGGGCTTTTCTGCAAGAATAAACTGTAAGGTAACGAAGCACAGTTCAGGCACCAAGCAAGTACAAATCGACGCCGATGGGAATACATACTGGCAACCGCAGCCGGCACAGTCCAGGTGAGTTTGACGCAAGAGAGGCAGTCGCTTCTCATGGTGAACAGCCAGGGTAACCCCTGTCATAAGCACCTGCGGGCCCAGCCACAGGTCCCAGCAAGACCGAGCTCCAGAGCTCACAAAAGTCCAGAGGAGGGAGATCTCTTTGTCTGCTTGAGAGGCACAGCACAGGGACACGGGAGTCTGCAACCCTGATTCACCCCTGCTGGGCATCCTGGCAGGAGGAGGGGAACGGCCCAGAGAACCAAGTTGCCTGTATTCCTAAGACCTCGGTGATGCTGAATTGCTGACCCCATGGGACACTGCAGCAGAGTTTAGCACAGCAGGAATCCTGCTCACACCTCTGCCCTCAGCCTTACAGGCGCTGGGACTTCTCATTAGCTGATGAGGACCTGGACATGCTAGTCACAGCCTTGTGGTGCGTGCCTTCCCAGAGGAGCTCAAAGAAAAAAAAACCTGCCCCCCGGCTCAGTTGCTGTAACAAAGACACAGATAAAACCCTTTTCTTTTCAAAGATTTTATGAGTGTCCTTCAACTCCTTGGCCACCTTTTTCAGCAGCTGTTTGGCACTTACAGGCAAATGACAGAGAAGGAAAGACAGACTCATGTAGATGACACGTTTTGCTCACCAAATGCATATCAATGGGGCTTCTCCTATGATGGACCCAAGGCCCTGCCAGGCTACAAGTTCCTTTTCAGTGGGAGAGGTGACAGCAAACAAACACACACATAAATAAGTAGGAATGTGTTAGAGGGCGGGAACATGATAAGTAATGAGGAGCACGAGGACTTTCTGGGATTCAGGGTGAGAGAGGGCCTTTGCCAGGGGTACAAGAGGACAAAGGAGCCGGCCATGCCAAGAGTCCGGGAGAAGTGGTCTGGAAACAGGACACAGGGGACAAAGGCCTACAGTGGGAACAAGCCTGGGTTACCTCAGAACAGCAGGAAGGTCAGTATAACCTGAAAGTCAGTAGTGATGCTGTGACCAAGAAAAAAATGGAAGAAGACGGGTTTGACCTTGCACAGCTCAGGACGCCTGCTGAGCACCCTACTGAAACCATCAAGGAGGAGTTGGAGCAATGGGTCTTCCACGCATCTCTAGAGCAAGGCTAGAGATATAAACACAGAGCTCGCGTGGAGAGTTGAGCGAGGCCAGACCTCCCTTGTAGCAGTATGAACGCTGCCTAGCTTCCAGCTGCACCCACAACTACGCCCTCTGCATCCTGAGCCCCTTCGTATTCTTCTTCTTTTTTTTTTTTTTAAGAGAGAGGGGAGAGAGAGTCAATTTTTTTTGTTTTTATTTTTTAATCTGGTTTTTGTTTTTCAGACACTTAGTTGCCTATATGGTGCTGGGGTTGAACCCAAGTCCTCGCACATGCCAGGCAAGTGTTCTACCTAAGCCATCGCTCTAGCCCCACACCCCTTCGCATTCTTAAGAGCCAAGCTGCGAGCCAGCTCTCCAGGCTTCACACACAGGCTCATGGAAGAATCTGGCCCAGTTCCTGCACAACTTTCATTTATGCTCTCCGCCAGGTCTTATTCTAGTTACTCAGAGCTGGGTGCTGGGTCAGATTCCTTCCCCGGAGAACAGAAGACTTGGCCTGGGGGAACCAGCTCCAAGGCAAAGGAGAGGAGAGGACCTCGGCAGGGTGTGGCCACAGGAAGTGGCGGGCGTGGGTCCGGTGCAGACTGCTGCCACGCCCCCATTTGCTTGAAAGAATGACCCCTTAGAGTCCCTTTCAGTACCAAAAAAGCTGCAATTATCTCGAGATTATCATCTAAGCAGACAAATCATTTAGGGGGAATTTTTTTTTATTATGTTCCATCAATTATTCCTTTTTTTAAACCTAAGTCTTCATGCAGTCTTTCAGTTAAACTTTGTGCTTTGCAATTCAGAGCAGACATCCACAGAATAGACTTCAGCATCTTCTCTGCACCCCTCCCTCTCAGGCTCCAGCTGGAACCATATAGACCAGAAGGTACAGCAAAAACTCTCTGTGCTAGGTACAGTTATTATAAGGTGTGGCCCCAGCCAGACACTACCAATCTATTATTTTGACAGCATGACTTCCTGTGATATTACTGTGTATCTCCTGTCATCTCAATAACAAAGGCTCATGCCTATTTTCTCTCTCTCTCTCTCTTTCTCTCTCTTCTCCTCTCAACAATATGCTTGACATTTAATGCATCATCAAAAGGTTTCTGAGGTTTTGGGGCTAAGGCTTTGTAAGTATTACTTCCTGTCCCGCAGCAGCTCAGGTACCCTGAGCAGCCTTGGGCTCCTGAGGTAGGGCTGCTGATCTGCTCTCAGCTTCACCAGACAGTTCCAAGGATTCCAGAACTGTCCACCCTCAGAGACAGCCTTCTCTCTGTGGAACCCACAGCTCCAAACCGGAAATCACCAGCCACTGTGTCCCATCACAGGACCTGTTTCTTACTTCTCCCAGTCATGAAGCAACTCACTTTACCTCTCTGCCACCCAGATCAGTGGATGACACTGGGCAAAATGGGTTCCAGGCAACAGTCCAGCATCCAGTTCTCTGGTGCCAAAGTGCAAACTTAAACTTGTCTAAACTAAATCGGGTGACCTACCATGAACCCACACATCTTTCCTAGAGGTTAGAAGAATATTAGCTTGATTTCCCCAAAACCTCTCCCCAGTGGCCAGCTATGAAAGATGGAATTTGTAGCCACTAGAACAGAAAAGTGCTCATCGTTTCTCCAACTTTTCATTCCTTCTGCAGCATTGATAGCACACATGCCATTGGTTGGGGCCCAAGCTCAGGGATGCAGAGATGAATGCAGCAAAGCCTGTGTCCTCTGGGACAGAATGCCCAGGAGCTGGGACAGCATGGGCCCCGCAGCAGATCATAGGAAAAGCTGGGGAAGGGGAAGGGGCACAGGGAGGCAGCCCCTAACCATCCCTGAGTGATTGGAGAGGGGAAGGAAGGGCAGGCTTCCCAGAGCAGCTAACACTTGAGCTGACTCAAAAATTCAGAAGCAGTTGAACAGCTGAGCATTCCCGGCACAGGCAGCCACAAATGCCAAGTCCCATCCCTGGAGGGAAGGACTGGGGCAGGGATCTATCAAGCTGCACCATAGTGCACACGGGGCAGTGCTGAAAACCTGGCCCAAGGCCTCTGTGTCTGCAGAGCAGCTCTGTTCAGAGTTTTGCTCTGAACAAAACTCTGCTTCAGAGTTTTGATGGGTAGAGCACAATATGGGCAAGCCAGACCTCCAACTGAATTCCTTCTTGTACTACTAGTAAAATCCCCAAAGAGATACTGAATTTTCCAAACCTCCATTTTCTCATCTATATAATGGGCATAATGATGCCCACTTCATAGCTCACGAGGTTTATGTAAAATAATAAATATCAAGTGCTGAGCACAGTGCCTGGCATTCAATTACAGAAGCTGATTAAAACAGAGAGATCAGGTCTCAATCTGTGCTTTTAGAATTATTACTCCAGTAATAATTATTACTTCTACTTGGAAGGTAGACTGGAGAGAAGCCGGACAGGTAACAGGGATGAATCGGATGAATCCAAGCACACGAATGCACACTAACTACTCTACTGTGGGGTAATGCTGAAACAACATGATTTGATTTGGAGGGGAAAGAAGGGAGGAGTCCAAAAAGCCTTTATAGCAAAGATAACACAGGAAGTGGGTCTTGTTAGAAGTAATGAAAGAACAACACAGAGGAGGCATAAAAGTTCAAGGTGTACAGAAGCAAGGGGAATAATCCACAGCCAAGGAGCCCATGTGGGTAGGGATGGGGATAAAGGCTTTCCTGGGTTCATTCTCAGGAGGCACATAATGCATGGCAATGTATGCATGGGGACCAGACTCGGAATCTGAGCTTGAAATTTATTGCTAAGGAATTTGGAATTTATTCAATAGGTAGCAAGACTAATTCTTTGGTAGAATTATCTATTTAAGTCTGACCACTGGCTCAAAAAAATGTTTTCAAGAAAGAAGGGAGATGGCAATAGAAGGGTGCCCACCATCTGGGGCTCTCTGGTATTCGAGAGCAATGAACGGAACACTGTATTACAACCCAAGCAAGGACTGCTTTCTCGTGAGCATGCTGAAGTTGATAATACCAAGAACAGCTAACCTGGGTCCGTCTGCAGCGCTCTGACTGTCCTAATTCATTCGCTCCTCATAAGACAGACATTATTATTGCTCAAATTTTTTTTTAAAGGGACAGAGAGAAGAAGAATCAATTTTATTTAGTTTTTCATGTGGCTTTTATTGCTCTGACACTTTGTTGTGTATGTGGTGCTGGGGTTTGAACCCTCATCCTCACGCATGTAAGGCAAGCGCCGTAACCACTGAGCCACCACTCCAGCCCTTATTGCTCTACTTTTATAGATGAATAAATAAAACACCAAGCCATTTAAAGCATTCAGCCCAGGTCACCAACAAGTAAATGGACAAGTGGGTAAAGGACTAGAGATTTCTCTAGAAGGTCTGGCACTCAGACCAGGCCAGGGTTGCCTGGATAGGAAGTCATGTTTCCATGTAACGGTTCTTGGGAGCAGTATGGATCAGAGGAAATGAACCTCTCACTGTTCAGGAAGGTACAAAACACTGGGGTGTGTCTCATCTCCCTATCTGGAGGACACCTGGCTCATGTGAGACTGTGTGTCTCCCCTTCCCTAGACAGGGCAATGCTGTGTCCAAATGCACAAGTGGACCTGTAAGTTGCATCCACCACAGAATATCCAAATGAACCATCCTCCTTCACGCCTCACCACGCTAAACCCAAGAGAAGCCCAGGTTGAGGACGCTTCGGGAGTGGGAGGATTGAGCTTCTTCAAAAGCCATCCCCATCCTTCCCAGATGGAGCAACAGCTTCCTCCTCCACCCTCTGCTCGTAGCAGATATTAGTCCACCGCTGGTCCACCCTGGACTAAGCTGGCCCAGAAGCTCTGGGGTTCAGCACAGAAATAAGGAGGCCTTGTTGACAGTTTCTCAAAGTGATCTGCCACCCCAAGGCTGTCTGGTAAGTCTGCAAATGAGAGCTGCTCAAATCCAGGGGAGATTTCAGATGGGAAGTAAAGGTGGGGGACTAGGAGGGCACCCCAAAGTGAAAAGACCAAAATGCGGCTCCACCAGGTCATGGAGAAGGAGAAAAAAAGAGGATTAAACAGTGACACAGTGACAGCCATTATAGGACCTGTGCCTGATGCCTCATTCAAGTCCCTTCACTCATGTTTCACTTCCAATTCACAGATGAGAAATAGAGACTTCGAGCGGAACAGGCAGAGTGTTATCCAGGAGCTGATACCAAGGGCCATGTCTCCCCTTCCTGCCACCCTGCAGGTCTTTTCCCATTTCATCTCTTCCTGCTCAGGCATGAGAGGCAGCCCCTGCAATATTTCTGCTTCTTGACCCATGCAGGTGAGAACCCAGAAAGTAGTGTCGGGGGGCAGACATGGTTACACCCAGACCCCAATCTCACACCTTCTCTCTCTCCCCATCTCCATCACCCTCCTGGGGCATCTGACCCTAAAGACCCTCCTCCCAAACTTTGTCTCCTTCAGAGGGATGGGAGACCAAAAGAAAAGCTTCCTTCCTTGGGGACCAGGAAAGAAACTATGACCTTTCCACTTTGTTTTCCAACCACCACAGCCTCTGGCAAGTCCAGTTGCTTTTGACGGTGGTAGACAGAAGTCATCCCTGCCCACGATGATCTTGGGATATTGATTGTGGCAACAAAATATGGTGAAGCCAGACACACCAATTTGAAAGCCTAACTCTGTCTAGGAGACCAACTTCCCCCAGGTCCCCTGGGGAGTCATTAAATTTCTGTGTCTTCATTTCCTCCAAGGTAGAAAATAATCCTGACCTACCTCACCAGAGTGCTGTAAGCAGGAATAACTAATTAACGCTAGTGAAGCACTTTTGAAAGTAAAAAGCACTTTGCAATAATTAACGCGATCTCTGCTTTCATCTTCAGTAGCCTTATAAATAGAGCTGCTTCCCAGATAGCTTCGATGGCGGTGGCGAAAGCAAGCTGAGCAGCCGGCTTTCCCCGAGGAGACACAGGGTGGCTCTGTCAGGGGCATCAAAGTTGTCTCGGGGCTCCCGGCCACTGCAGACTGTTCCAAGCTGACAATTTCAAATCCATTTGCATCCACTTAGCTTTCTAGAGATGGAGGCATGTTTTTTTTGTTTTTTTTTTTCAGCTATAGCAAACAAGGCGTGAATGTGAAGCTCCAAGCAGGGAACACAGGGCGAAAAGGATTGGAAAGTCTCTGGGGCTGCTCTTGGAAAATCAAAATGAACTTTTTTCTTCAAAGAATCTCTGCTTTTATTCATCATCATTATAAAAACAGTCAAGTCCTTGAGGTCCGCAGCTGTGGTGAATGCATTCAAAATGGGCTTTCTGCAGGAACGAACAAAAATATATAATAATGCTCTAACACTCTTCTTGCAAGCAATGGGCGGGAGGGAAGCCTGATTTTAAAGTCCAACCTTCACCTCCACTGAGCAAATTTTGCTAATTAGGATGTGTTTGCACCCAAAGGCACTTTTTCTTTTTTTTTTTAGGTCGTTGGTATCTGGGAGTAGCCCTTCCAGAAGGTAGTAGCAACTTTAATTATGCCAACTGCTGGATCCTGGAGGATAATATCCCCTCTGCCAGCTGGCACTGGCACCCCAACATAGATTTAATCAATGTATCGCAGAGACCACGTTATAGATAGGGTTGGGGGCGGTTAACTCTTCATCAGTGTGATACTTCAGGTCCATGTGGCAAGAAGCCTTCTGTGGACCAGGCTGAGAACCACCAGGCATAACTGCACTTATTGGGAAAGTGAGTTCTGATTTCTGAGTGGCTGCCTTAGGATGTGGACTGCAAGCCATTCCTAAGAAGGAAACTACCCTGAAATGTTAGACACACATTTTTTCCCCATTATTTCAGAGGTGAGGAATGCAGTTATCTTAAATTTCCTTTGGATAGATGGTTTCCTTTTCTTCTTCTCCCCCTCCTTCCTCTTTCCCTTCCACCATACCATTTTATTAGCTGATAAACCATCAGTGGTTAACATGGGCTTCCCAGAAGGAAGTCAGGGATACGCTCTGCCAGGAAGGGCGCTGTGGCTGGAGAGTACTTCACTGTGTGTGTGTGTGTGTGTGTAGGTGGGGATGGGATCCGGGCCTTCCAAAGGCTAGTCAAATGCTCCTACTGAGCTGTATCCCCAGACCTAAATAACCTCATTCTTAGTATGGTATAAATTCTACTGGCCAAAACACTTTATTTTTTTTTTTTTAGAATCAACTTTATTTAGTTTTTCATGTGGCTGTCGTTGCTCTGACACTTCATTGTGTACATGGTGCTGGGGTTTGAACCCAGGTCCTCAGGCATGCCAGTCAAGCACCTTAACCACTGAGCTATCACTCCAGCCCCAACACTTTATTTTTTTTTTTAAAGAGAGAGAGAGAAAGAGAGAATCAACTTTATTTAGCTTTTCATGTGACTTTTAGGGCTCTGATACCTCATTGTATACATGGTGCTAGGGTTCAAACCCATAACCTTGTGCATGCCAGGCAAGTGCCCCAACCACTGAGCCACCATTCCAGCCCCTGGCCAAAGCATTTAACTTAAACTTTTTTTTTTTTAAATAGACAGGGTGAAGAGGGGTTTTTTTTGTTTGTTTTGTTTTGTTTTGTTTTTAAGAAAGAGAGGGACAGTGAGACAGAGAGAGAAAATCAATTTTATTTAGTTTTTCATATGGCTTTCGTTGCTCTGACACTTGGTTGTGTACGTGGTGCTGGGGTTCAAATCCACATCCTCGTGCATGCCAGGCAAGCCCCGTAACCGCAGAGCCACCGCTCCAGCCCCCAAAACACGAAACGTGAAGTATCTTATGTAATATATTTCATTTAGTAAAGATTTTCTGAGCACATTCTATGCCATACTGTATTTAATGATTACATGGATTTGATTTAAAAAATTATTTAACTCATAAAAAATAAATTCCTTAGCCAAGCCACTAACAGAGTTGTAATTCTCCAGAAAATGGCCATCGTGTTGAGTCCTCCCCAGGCAGCATTGTCACTCATGGTAGATGTTTAAAATGTTCTTCACTTGCTAGGCTAGCGTCCAGGAGTTGGACGTGGAAAGTTTGGACCTACCCAGAGAGGTCTTGGCATCAGTAGACGCATTCTACCATCATGTCCTTTTCTCATTCTTTCTCTTCTTTCCTTGGATTTGGAAGCCTGCATTACTGTCGATATTACCTGGACTGAGCCTTCCCATAAGTGTTGCTCACTGGTCATTCCTTTGACACTTGCTGAGGACCTTCCCAGGCACCCATCACTGGGAACTAAACAAGAACAGCCATCTGTTTTCCCCTAACATCTATATGTCAAATATGATTCCCACGTAAATGGGACCATTATTCCTGCTTAACAGATGAAGCACCTGAGAGACAGAAGTGTAACGTACTTTCTCAAAATCCCAGAGCCAATAAAATAAAGCAGAGCCAGGCACGGTGGAACACACCTGTAATCCCAATGGCTCAGGAGGCTGAGGCAGGAGGATTGCAAATTCAAAACCAGCCTCAACAACTTAGCAAGGCCCTAAGCAACTTAGTGAGACTCTGTCTCAAAATAAAAAGATCTGGGGATGTGGCTCAATGGTTAAGCATCCCTGAGTTCAATTTTTGGTATTCAAATGAAATAAATAAAAGAGCAGAGACTCACACTCAGGTCTGATATCAAAATTCATTTTCTGGAGACCTGGACAGATGACTTTTCAGGCCTCAAAATCCCAGAAAATAGTCTCATTGACAAGATAAATGCTTTCAGTGATATTTCTGGAAAATAAAACCCTGGTATGGCCATCCCTCTTAGAGTATCCACTCAGTTTCTCTTCTTCAATGCTGCAGACGGCTTCTTCTAGGGTCCAGGAAGGGCCCTAGACAATGTGCTGTAGGTCAAGATCTGCAGGGGGTAAAAAGACAGGACTGGGTGCAGCAAAGGGTGGACCTCAATGCAGTCAGAACCTAAGCCTTGACTCGCCCATGGAGGCGTCAGAAGTGTCCCAAATTAAGTGGAGGCCTTGCCATTGTACCCCACACTGACCAGTCATTGGGTGCAGACCACCCCCAAAAGTGGACATGACCTTGGCCCTGCAAATTCCAGAGAGGGAGCACCAGTAAAAGGGAACATCTCACTGGAGTCCCCGGTGATAACCATCAGCTGTCCCTGCTCCCAGCTGCTAGGGGAATGACCTTTCTGATCATCCATGAGGCTTATGTTTAGTTCCTTTCCACAATGCTCTCTCTTATGGGATCTCCGAACGGGGTCCCTAGAGAAAGCCAAGCCAATGTTGTACATTACTCCTACATTTCTCTTTCAAAAACCCCAATATTTGGGCTGGCTCAGCAGTTATGGCACTTGCCTGGCATGTGCAAGGATGCGGGCTCAAACCCAACACCAGGTACATAAGGATGTCTCAGAGCAACAAAAGCCACATGAAAAACTAAATAAAATTGATTCTCCTTCTTTTTCTCTCTCTCTCTCTCAAAAAAAAGGGGGGGGCTGGAGCGGTGGCTCAGCGGTTACAGGGTTTGCTTGGCATGCACGAGTACACGGGTTCAAACCCAACATGTATGGACACAACCAAGTGTTGGAGCAACAAAAGCCATGTGAAAAACTCAATAAAAATTGATTCTCTCTCTCACTGTCCTTCTCTCTTTAAAAAAAAAAAAAAGGAAACCAATATTATTCTTTTATGTTTTATTCTTTCCTTTCCCCAATAATTTAACAAACTTTCTTTTCACTGCCTCTATATTTACCTGAGAAAAGACTAAGAAATACTCTTGTTGGCTGTGCAGAACCCTTCAGACAGGGGTCCTGGGTGGTGGCTCTGTGGCTCCAGCTCCACGCATGGCCTCCTCCTTGTCCTTGTGGGCCCTGTCCCTGGAGCCTTCATATTCTCCCCCAGCCCTGCTTCCCGTCCCCAGTGCTTTAGCTCAACCCAGGTTCCTGAAGCTCTTGACCTGGACTACAGCCACAGCCTGCCATCTGTGCCAGTCTGTCCTCAGATCCACTCTGCTCACCTCCTGCTGCCCTCATGATCTTTCTAGAGGCCAATCTGCCATGTGCCTGCCCAGCCCATGGTCCCAGGGCAAATGTTAATAAAGCCAGCACGTTCAAGACTGTCCTGATCTAGCCCCTGCCCACCTCTTCAACTTCATTTCTTGATAGCCCCTTTCCCCAAACCTCTCTAAACACACACACACACACACACACACACACACACACACACGCATGCACGCACGCACGCACGCACATGCCTACTACATCATTCCTACCTCCATGACATTTCATACGCTCTTCCTTACTCTGTTTCTCAGTACTGATAGTTAAACCCAGGGGCACTCTACCAATGAGCTACATCCCCAGCCCTTATTTTTTCTTTTGAAACAAGGTCTACTAAGTTGCTGAGGCTAGTCTTAAACTTACGATCCTCCTATCTCAGCCTCCAGGGTTTCCAGTTGTGTGCCACCATGACCAGTTTCCTTTCTTCTTTATATTTTTGTATGTTATTTGAATTTTATACAATGAGAACGTCCTATATAAAAATTAGAAAGAAAGCAGAAATATCTTCTCATTGTGGGGAAAACAATGAAAAATAATGGGCTTCTAGGTAATTTTTTAATAACCAAATAGAGTTTTAAAAAAAAGAGTAGCCACACATAAAAAGCCAAATCCCTTAATCTCTAGGCTCACGTAACAAGAACAAATTGCAGGTTTGTAAGACTCTGTGACTCTATGGCCAAGTGCATTTTAAATTATTCAGTTTCAAAACTGTTCTTCTACTTAACCCTCAAGGAGCTAGTGTTTTCAGAAAAGCTTTTGCTATCAGGGCACTGTTGTAACAGCAGAGATCTGGACCATGTACCATGGAGCAAGTTTACAGTCAAAAGGCCTCAAATCCAGACCCACTCAGCAAACTAACTCTTGGTGACTCAGCTGAACTCTCTGAACTTCCACAGCTTTAACTATAAAGTGGGGTAATCTCTGCACCATCTACTTTACAGGTTCCAATAAAATGAAAAATGAGACGACATGTGTACACTTGCTTTTAAAGGTAAAGGACGATCAGCCCTAACTTTCCTATGGACACATATAAATATACTATACAGAATCTGACCATCACATACATCAGCAGACACTAATTAAAAAAATTACTAGTAAATGACAGAAAGATCAGTAAAGGGGAGAGAAGAGAGGATGGGAGGGAGGAAGGAAAGGGGAAAGACTGAGGGCTGAACTATAATTATGTCATTGTATTTTCTGTTTTCATGTATATCTGAAAAGAAACAATAAAAACAAAGACTAGGTGCTCAGGGGTCATAGCACTTGCCTAGCATGTGCAAGGACACAGGTTTGAATCCCAGCACCACGTACACAATGAAGTGTCAAAGCAATGAAGGCCACATAAAAAACTAAATGAAATTGATTGTCTCTTTCTCTCTCTCTCACTGATCCTCTCTCTTAAAAAAAAAAGACTAAAGCCACCATGATAATAAGTGTTAGAAAGGTTATGAGCAATTCCAGTAATGGCACACCCTGCCCCTTCCCCTTCGAGGACCAGTGACCTCTGAGGATTCTTTTCCTCATTCAGGGGTTTCCCTCCAAAGGCTGTTCTCTGACTTTGCCTTCCAGCCAAGCATCTGTGCTCTTCATCCATCCCTCCCTTAGATGTCGATTCCCAGGAGAGCGATGAGGTTTTACACTCTGGGGCAGTGACCATCTGCTGAAAGGGAGAATATACTCTTCTCTAAATACATATTTTCAATTGTCCTCTTCACGCTCATTTCTTTAGGAGGGGTATAGTAAAAATAATTTAAAGAAGCATCTGTTGCCTAATCTGAAGAATTCTTTTTTATATTTGATACCAGGGATTGAACCCAGGGGTACTTAACCACTGAGCTACATCCCCTGCCCTTTTTACAGTCCTTTACAGTTGCTGAGGCTGGCTTTGAACTTGAGATCCTCCTGCCTCAGCCTCCTAAAATGCTGGGATTACAAGTATGTACCACCGTGCCCAATGCAAATCCTTCTGTTAACAAGTTTTAGGATGAAAAAAGCCATGTAACCCATCAGCTTACATCTTCCAACCAAGAGACTAAAATCTCTTCTGCTTGTATTAAAACCCATTAGGTTCCTGCCAGGCAGAAAACAAATTGTCTGATCTCCATGAGTCTCCTGGACCAAGGATCATTTAGCATCTTGGATTTAATCACATAGCCTCACAGTGAGAATGCGCAGGCCAGAACTAGATTCCACCCCAGACCTGCTTGGTCCGGTGACTTAGGGTTCCACTCCCCGCTCCTGCTTAAAAAGGGAAGGGGTGTCTGTGAATGACAAAATGAACACCATCTTTAAGATACTCTCTAGGACCTGGGAACAAAGCATCCCATCAAAAGAAGACTAGATTCCAATTTAAAAAACAAAATCTCTGTGCTACATCCTCTAAAGACATAACAGCATCTTTGGGGAGGAAAACTGGATTATTGCATGGCTTGACACACATCTGGTAAGAACAGAGGTGAAAGGTCATCAAGGTTCATCAGTGTCATGAAATCAGTACAGGAGAGCGATTAAGAGCTTGGACATTAGAGCTTGAAACATTTGGGTCCCCTTTCCTAGCTTGACCACGAGTGCACCATCCTTCTCTCATTGCCTCATTGCCTCAGTTTCCCCATCAACAAAATGCAGTGGCGATGCCTGACTCAAAGTGGTGATGATGAACAAGCTCACAAATGCAGAATGCAAAGAGCCTGGTGCACAGCGAGCACTGAAAATGCCAGCTGTCATTATCGACATCATCAAGTGACACAAAAATCCCGCACTTCCCGTATTCAGAGATCTGTCCTGGGCAGAGAAGATGTTTAAGACTCTCTTCATAGAAAGCATGTCTGAGACGAGAGGCTGTCAAGTATAACAATGAATTCAAACATATTCAAGAAACACCTATCATTATCACTGCTTTTCTGAAGCAAACTATGTCACATCAGCATTAACTTGTAACTATACAAATAATTCAAACTAAATTCAAACTAACTAGTTTAAAAAGAAGCTGAGCTATGCTCAATGGTGCACAGCTGTAAATCCTAGCTACACGGGAGGCTGAGGCAGGAGGATCTCAAGTTCAAAGCCAACCTGGGCAACTGAGCAAAACCTGTCTCAAAAAATAAAAAGTGGGGCTGGAGTGGTGGCTCAGTGGTTACAGTGCTTGCCTGGCTTGCGTAAGGACCTGGGTTCAAACCCCAGCACCACATACACAACTAGGTGTTGGAGAAACAACGGTCAGATAAAAAAAAATAAGTAAAATTGATTCTCTCTCCCTCTCTCAAATAAATAAAGATAAAAATGAAATAGGTTGGGGTTGTAGCTCGGTGGTAGAGTGCTCACCTAGCATCCTAGCATGTATAAGGCCCTGAATTTAATCCCCAGTGCAAAGGGAAAAAAAGAAGAAGAGCCGATGGGCGCGAAGCAGTGTATTTGGCGGGATCCTGTGGGCTGGTTGCTCTGGTGCCTGTGTTAGTCTTTTCTTGGCTTAGTCCCACTGAATGAGAGGTTGGAAACTACAGTGTGTTCACGTCTGCTCCTTAATTTCAGAGTTCACAGGGGCAACAATATAGCTAAATGCTGGCCCTAGTCACTATCAACTTTTCATGGAGCATTTATGCATTTCTGTGGTCCTTTGTTCTCAAATCCTCTTCCTTTATCCCCAAACATGGAATCCTGTCAGCTGGTCTTGTTGCCCACCATACAGACCAGCCTGCTCGGCAGAGTGTGAGAGTCTTCTACATACCTACTTCCGGCCGTTCCACTTTGAAGCACAGAAAAGCATCCTCGTTTCCAGCTTTGGAAGAAGATAAAGCACTGGCTTCGCTGTCTTTTGTTTCAGCTACTGACATTACAGCTCTGAAAACTTCACTGTTTGGGCCCAGTGGGCCTCCTGGAGGGAGAGGCACATGCTGTTAGGACACTAACAGCAGATCCACTGTGTCAACCACTGGGGTAACCCAAGTACACTCTGGCTTTGGCATGATTCCCAACAGCTGGTGCTCGGGCCCCCAGATTAAGGGCCATTACTGTACTGGTCTCCTCGCCATCCGCGCAGCAATGGCCCAGTTTGGAAGGAGCACTGGAGGGCTTTGTACTTAGAAGACGGTCACAAGATTACTAACAAAGAGTCGTGACCTTTACTGAATGCTCTCAGTACTTCTGCTCATCAAGGGACCCATGAGGCAGTGAGGCAGGGACCTACAAGTGCTGAAAAGCAGAGTAAAATGGAAACAGATTTGTTATGAGGCAGAAGGTCATGGAGCCCCAAATTAACTTAGATCTTTGCTTCCAGTCCAAAATTCATTCAACAAAACTCAGCCGATGCCAACTTCCAGCGATTTAGTGAGTAGCTGCCAGTCTCCAGCAGATCATTCTTTGACGGAACATAGTTCTATAAGCCCCCTATTAAATTTGCAAAACTCTAAGGGAAGGGACCCGATCTTTTTTTGTCTCTGTGTTCCAATTCTTAGCACAAACGGCTGGCACAGAGCAAATTCAACAGAGATATTTGCAGTGAGTTGAATAAAAGCTAACATCATATTCCAGGGCTGAGTTTTCCGAAGAATTCTCAAGCTTTTGAGGAACGATGGTATGGCTTTCTAGTTCCAGTAGTGCTACGACTAGAGCTGAACATCCAGCCCCATAGACAAACACACCCTCTACTCCCAGGCGCCTCACTGTTTCCCTAAACCGGAAGTCAAGAGCTAGGATGTGGAGTTGCTGGAACACACCTCCCTGGAATTCCCAGCATATGCTGATTCTATGAGTAACAGTCAGACTCTGGCCGCTGCTATCTGTCATCAGATAATATCCTTTTTCCTCCAACAAGCCAAATGGATTTTGAACCTGAAATACCCTTAGAAGGATATTTTCATTTCAATTCAAAGTCTGGCTGCAGCCTCAGCCAAGCAGGGTACAAGGGTCACAGCACCTCCCTGCCGGTTCTGGAAGCCAGAGCCCAGGCCGCTCTTCATCAGGGCCTTGCAGCCAACATCAGCCAGCAGGACTTGTGCCTCGCTCACCAGTCACTTCCTCTTAACCCTGTTATTCTATGGCACTTGGCTCTCCCCTTCCTGTGGGGTAGCCCAAGTGGGTGGCTATATATATATATATATTTTTTTTGAACATCACAAAATTGCACTTTCTGGCTTTCTCTAATGTATTAGCTATAAAACCTGCTTGTCCACACTTTCCAGAGGGGTTTAAAATTTTCTTTCCTGAATGTGTTTTCCAGATACCCATCTCCAAGTTGTCAAAAGATGTTCCAACAATTAACACTATTGAAAGGGAAGTATCTCCTGGCTCTCCAGTCTTGGAGTAGAGCAAAGAAGAGAATCGTAACTGGATCCACTAGAGCAGGGGTGCACCTTGGTGGAGTCATGTCTCTTCATTAATTAGATTGTCAAGAATTTGAGGGGCTGGAGCGGTGGCTTGGCGGTTACGGCACTTGCCTGGCATGCGCCAAATACACGAGTTCAAACCCCAGCACCACGTACGCAACAAAGTGTCCAAGGAATGAAAGTCATATGAAAATCTAAATAAAAATTGCTTCTCGCTTTCTCTCGCTCACTGTCCCCTCTTTCTTTAACAAAAAGAATTTGAGAGCATATTCATTAATTTTTCCAAAGATTTTTATATTTTTTAAGAGAGGAAGAGGGAGAGTGAGAGAGAATCCACTTTATTTTAGCTTTTCATCTATTTTTCATTGCTCCAACACTTAGTTGTGTATATGGTGCTGGGGTTTGAACCCAGGTCCTTGTGCATACCAGACTAGCATGATACTGCTGAGCCACTGCTCCAGCCCCAGATTTTTACATTTTTAATATATTCCTTTTTTTTTTTTTTTGAGGTGGAGGACCAGGAATTGAACCCAAGGGTACTTAACCACTGAGCCACATTCCCAGTCCATTTTTATCTATTTTTTATTTTTTTATTTTTAGTTTGAGACAGGGTCTCCCTATGTTGCTTAAAGCCTCAGTAAATTGCTGAGGCTGGCTTTGAACTTGTGATCCTCCTGCCTCAGTCTCCTGAGCCGCTGGGATTGCAGGTGTGCTCCACCATGTCTGACAATATGTTACTGTTTTTATTATGATTTGAAATTTTTGTTACAATTCCCTTGTTAACATCAGGATATTTCTAGGAACATCCTATGGACACGTAATGACTTGTTTACATGGTACATTTATAATTGTGTAGGCTGCATTCTAAAGGGCAGGGAAGACCTTCTGTTTTGGCAAGGCATTGATGGGAACTGAAGCCTCAGCTTGAAATTCTATGTATCTGAGGAAGAGTTTATCACAAAGTAGCTTCTGGCTTCTTCTATTTTGAACCTCAATTATCTTCTATTACCCACACATTTCTGGTGCCAGGTGCCCTAGTGACTGTTCACATCAGTTCAGTCATGACACTGGTTGAGTCAGCACAAGGGGCATTGGAAGTATTTCTAGAAACTACTCCTACACAAGAGTGGCTAGAAATATTTAACCATATACAGAAGAGACTGGGAGCCTCTCAAATACATCCCTCTAACCCAAACTAAACGCTTGCCTAACTCCACTTCCCTCAGCCTGATCCCCACATGCCTACAACCACCAATTTAAGGGATGAGCACGGTGGAAGGAGAAATCACACCAGAACGAGACAGTGTCTTAGTGAAGTTATCCTTTTTTGTACAAAGTTTTATAAAACTACATGTCCATGTGAACCCGCTTCCTGGGCCTTCACACTGCTGTGAGAGTAAAGGCGCTCTAGCTGGGGCTGGGGCTGGGGTTATCTTTATGTACATCTACTCTGGCAGCAGCCAATCAGAGCAGACACCAGGCATGAACAACCAGATCTGGCACCTACTAGTGGAAGGAGCCTCCCTGGAGGTTGACTACTGACGCTCCTTAGCAACTGTAGGTGACAGATCCGACTTACTCCAACTTGTTACAAGTTCTGTTTTGCCATCCTCTTTTATTTTATTTATTTATTTGTACCAGGGATTGAATCCGGGCACACTTAACCACTGAGCCACATCCCCAACCCATTTTTTTATTTTTTATTTTGAAACAGGGTCTTGCTAAGTTGCTGTAGTTAGCTTCACACCTGCAATCCTCCTGCCTCAGCCTCCCAAGCTGCTGGGATTACAGGTATGTGCCACCCTGCCTGGCTCCTTTTTTAAGAGTTCATCTTTGCTTTCCTTTAAATCGTCATTCATTATATTCTCAGTCTCTTTCATTTTTTATGTTTTTGTAGCTTTAAACTACATAGAGTAGGCATTTGAAACTGGGTGTGAGGGCTGGGGTGGTGGCTCAGCAGTTACAGCGCTTGCCCAGCATGCGCGAGTACACGAGTTCAAACCCCAGCACCAGGTACACAATGATGTCTCAGAGCAACAAAAGCCACATGAAAAACTAGATAAAATTAATTCTCTCTCTCTCTCTCTCTCTCCCTCTCTCTCACTGTCCCTCTCTCGAAAGAAAGAAAGGCAAAACATGGGCATCAGGTGAAGGAAGATATGAAGCAATAAACTGATGACCCAGCCACGCAAGTCGAAGAGCACTAAGAAGCATTTCCTACCCTCAGATCAGAGCAAGAGCCAGCCACAAACGTCTGCTTAGTGCTTTTTCCTCTAGCAGAGTGTAAGTGTGTGGAGGGCAGGAACCACAGCCTCATCTCTCGTGTGCAGAATCTGTGTGCGATAAGCTCCACTGAACGCATGACTGGATGGACGGATGAATGAATGAAACACCAAGTGTGAGGAACAGTCATGCTTTTGTGTTGGTGGTCAGGAGTCACCGGAGACCTTGGCAAGTGAGACTCTGGCAAAGGTGAGGGAGAGGAAATCAGATCAGAGAAATTCCGGAAGAGTGTTGTTTATTAAGGAAACTCATTGTGGACGCTGCTACAGGATGCAGGGAGTGAGGGGGAGGGGATGCACAGTTGTCAACAGGGCCAAACATCTGGGTTTTATTTTATAAAAGAAGGTATTCAAAAAGAGGAGCTAGAACCCAAAGAAGAGAAGGGAGCTGGGCTCTGGGAGCAGGGAAAAGAGGTGTCTAGATGAGGTGATAAAAGGTGTGACTTAGAGGGTTTGTATGGGAGTGGGGGATTCCAGACCTTGGGCCCCAGTAGGGCAATGCATACTTCAGAAGCCGCAACACCAGCACAAGCGAATGAGCTTCCTGGTGAAAAGGAGTGATGTCAGAAGGGAGACCTCCTGAGAGAGGTCATAAGGGACAGAAGGTGACAGGTCAGAAAGCAACATATAGCACTCACACATGCCCCCGTGGGATTCGAATGCTTGAAAAGGGCCCAGTGGGTAACAGGATGCATTCTGCCTCAGCCAAACTAACGCAATTTCTTTTCATCTTTTGTCACAACTCATTCATTCATTTTTTCCAGGACCTGCCTTCCTCCCATTTCCATTGATTCCTAAAATCGGCAAAATTATGGAGCGGGTTAGAACCACGTGAAGAGCAGTGAGGTTAGGGTGTGCCCTATGACTTTCTGCTGTGACCTTGGACTCTGCCCACACCTTACCTTTTCCTTCCACACAGAGGTTACACCAGCCTTTCCATAGATGGGTGCGTGTTCTACCTACGTAAGCCACTCTGTGGTTGTAGCCTTTTAATTCTGTCTTAATCAAATGTCTTTCCTTCCCTAGTTAGCCAGGTCTGTGTTGAAGTATTTTTGTTTGTTTGTTTGTTTGTTTTGTTTTGGTACCAGGGATTAAACCCAGGGGCACCTAACAGTAGACTGAGCCACATCCCCAGCCATTCTACTTTTTATGTTGAGACAGGGTCTCACTAAGTTGCTTAGGGCCTCACAAAGTTACTGAGGCTGGCTTTGAATTTGCGATCCTCCTGCCTCAGCCTCCCGAGCCACTGGGATTACAGACATGTACCACTGCACCCGGCTCTATGTCACTCTCCAAGGTGTCAACTTTCCCACCTTACACAGGGTCACGCACATATCAAATGTCCACTCTACTCACTTATTCTGGTTCATTTCCTGTTACATTAACTTTCCTCACTCTTTTTCTCTAGACCTGTTTGATTCTTTGACATAAACACAGAGAGAACACAAATCCAGAAGTGGGGAGGATATAGGGAAGGAAAGAGACAGAGAAAGAGGGAGAGAAAGAGAGAGAACGCACACACATGAATCTCATTCTGGAAGCAAAAGACAGAACCCTTTCTATTTCACTGGCTGGCAACAAAGCTGAAACTCCATCACAATGTTGCCTGGCAACTTAGGAAATATTATTGTGATTAAACAAAAACTATCTGGAGTAAATTCACAATGAAACAGCTAAAGAGCATTATATCACCCTGCATTCCACTATTAAGACATGAGTAGCAGACACTTGGGGACAGATAACCCCCAAGAAAACAAAAACAAATACACGGACATCGCCAAGAGGCAGGAGAGACCAGAAAATGCCCTGGCCTGGGATCAGAAGTCCTGGGCAAATCTCATACCCTTTGGGACACTCAATGTTTTTCATCTGCTAAAAAGAACAAGTGGAATTAATGAGCTCTGACATTTCATGATTCAAAAGAAACAGTAAAATTTAGGAGCACAAGGCCGGTCATCTTTTTGAACAGCAGAATTTATTATGCTCGGGGAAGCCATGAACACAGACCTAAGGGTGAAAGTCATCCACTCCGCCTTAAATGAGATCCTTTGCAGGGTGGGTTGGGTGCTTTAAGATATCCGTGCCCTTATTATTATGAGGAACTCATCTACTCTGAAAAGCAGGCATTCCACACTATGAAAGCTGCTCTTCTCATTAAGACAAAAAAATCTCTCAGAAATTTCTTCAAGACTACTATAATGAGCAACCCCCAAGTCAAGGAGCCCAGGTGAAACTAAAGCACCCTGCTTGTGGAAATCACAAATGAATAGACAGTAACATTATCCCAAAAGAGAAGCTGCCATTGAAAACTGAAAATAGCAGCAACAAAGCTTTGAAGAATATGTTGTGGTGGTTAAAAATAAAAAGCCCTGGGTTCAAATCCCGGTTCTACCACTTACTGGTTGGGCTATTGTTAAAATTCTCTACATCCTATTTTATCCATCTAAATGTGGGTAAGAGTAGTACATGCCCCTCATAGACTTATGGTAGGAGTGAAATGAGTTAGCAATGTGTTCACAATAGTAGCTAACTGTTACTTCCAGCAGGAGCCAATAATTATTAATAACTATTAATAATTGGCATCGGAGGGCTGGAGTGGTGGCTCAGCGGTTGGAGCACTTGCCTGGCATGGGCGAGGACCCAGGTTCAAGCCCTGGCACCGTGTGCGCAACTGAGTATTGGTAGAAACAAAAGCCGGATGAAAAAATAAAATAAAATTAATTCTCTCTTTAAAAAAAATAATAATTGTCATTGGAGTCAAGTAGGCCTGGATCAAAGTTCTGGATCACTAATTATTAGCAGTAGACCTTTGGGTAAGCATCCTCTCTAAATCTCAACTTCTTCATCTTTAAACTGGAAATAACCATAATCTACTTCACAGAGTTATGTGGATGAAATGATGTTTATAATATGCATAGCATGATGTTGCTATCACGAATCATTACTGCCCAAGAATCATCGAGAAATTTCTTCAGCTTCTTATTTTTATTCATGCCATAAAATAATAATGAATGTTGAAAATGGTAAATATTATGTACATTTTCCCTCAATAAAATTCATTTTTCAATGAGGGCCAGTCTTTTCAACAAAACACCCTGGGAAAACTAGATATCCATATGCAAAGGAATGAAATTGGACCCCTTCCTCACACCATATATAAACTTTACCTCAAAGTGGATCAAAGACCAAAATATTAAGATTTAAACAATTAAACTCTTAGAAAAAAAGATAAGCCTAAGTCTTTGTGACCTGAGATTAGGCAATGATTTCTTAGCTTAACCACCAAAAGCACCAACAGCAACCACAAAAAATAGATAAATTGGACATCATCAAAATCAACTTTTGCACTTCAAAGGGCACCATCAAGAAGATGAAAAAAATAGCCCACAGAATGTGAAAAAATATTTGCAAATCATACACCTGATAAGAGATTCATATCCAGAATATATAAAGAACTTTAACAATTCAAAATAAAAAGACAAATACCAGCTAACAAAAGGGCAAAGGATCTGAATACACATTTCTCTGAATCAAATATGGAAGCGGTCAATGAACACATAAAACACATTTTTGACATCATCAGCCATCAGGGAAATGGAAATGAAAACCACATGATATTACTTCATGCCCACTGGGAGAGATAACAAAAAGCAAGAAATAACAAGTGTACAAGTGTTGGTGAGGACACGGAAAAACCAGAACCTTCACACATACTGCTAGTGGTAACATAAGTAGTGTGACTATTTGGAAACCATCTGGTAGTTCCTCACAAGGTTAAACTTGATCTGGCAATTGATCTGCAATTTTTTTTCTTGCAGCATTGGGAATCAAACCCAGGGTCTCATGCATGCTAGGCAAGAGCTATATCATCAGCCCTATGATCTGAAAATTCAAATCTGGATTTGAATTTAATATCTGGAATGAGACCCTGGGTTTGATTCAAACGGTAGATATATACTCAAGAGACATAAAAATGTGTACACACACAACTTGTATGTAAATGTTTGTAATATCCTTATTAATAATAATCAAAGAGAGGCTTGAGTGGGGGCTCAGTGGTTAAGAGTGCATGCCTGGCATGCGCAAGGACCCAGGTTCAAACCCCAGTACCACTTACACAACTAAATATCAGATAAACAAAAACCAGATGAAAAAATAAATGAAACTGTTTCTCTCTCCCTCTCTTTCTACTCATCATCATCATCATCATCATCATCAAAGAACGGGAACAACTAGAACGTCTTTCAAAATGGAATAGTATTCAACAATAAAAAGGAATCCATCAATGTTATAACATGAGTGAAACTTGAAAATCTTAAAGGAAACCAGCCACAAAGACCACATGTTGCATAATTCCCTACTTATCAGAAGTCTAGAATAGGCAAACCGGTCAGTGAGAGAAAGTGGAGGCGGGGTCAAGGCAGACAGCAGTTAGGGCACAATGAGGAGTGATAGCTAATAGGTACCGATTTTCCTTTTGGAGTGACGGAAATGTTCTAAAATTGATTGTGATGGTTGAACAACAGCAAATATACTAAAAAAATGCTGAATTATACATTTTCAATGGGTGTATTATATGGTATGTACATTATATCCAATAAAGCTGTTATTTTTAAAATTCATGTTGTTTGTTAGGATGAACCCAACTGTTATGTATAATCATAAAACTTTGATAAAAAAAATTTAGAAACTGTCAAATTGAAAAACAACAACATGGGAATAACAGATACCTCTTCAGCTGGAAGAACTGCTCTGCAGACCTCCTCCAGATGGACCTAGGCTCACCAGCCGCAGCAGAGGCTGGCAATGGAGCCTTGGGGAGCCTCCAGGGCCATTCCCCTGCACATGCGTTCGCTGCTCCCCTTCCCCTCTTGGGCTTCCCAGTTGAAAGGTTCTGTGGAACTGCAGATAAATGGAACGTCCAGCTCTCTTCCCTGGGGTCCAGCAGAGTGGTTTCACACTGCAAGAAGGAGTTCATCTTCCTTGATCCTGCCCAATCACCAGAATCCTGTCTACCTGTGAGGAGCACGGGGGGAAGGTCTGCAAAGTGGACCCTCAACATCACCACCAACACCTTGCAGAAATGAGGGCATCAGTGAATGGCTTTTTTTTTTTTTTGCATGGGGCTCATTCAGCTGCCTGCTGAGTGAGTGGGCTGAGAACAAAGTCAGGGGGAGGGTTCTGAATACATAAGCCAATGCAGGGGTCCTATCTTTTGGTACCATTGGTCCCTTTGAGAGAGTGGTGGGATCTAGGGATTTTCTCCTCAGAAATACATGCCTTAAAATTTGCATACCATTTCAGAAGTTCCACAGCCCCCCTGAAGCCTCTCCCTGGGTGTAAGAACGCTTGCTCTTCCCCTATGATAACGATGGGCCTAAACTTAAAATTCCAGAAGGCATGCGCTTGCAACATCAGGGAGATGGATCCTGCGCCAAACCTCAGCGTTCCCTTTCACTACTTAATGTCCCTCAGCTTCGGTTGGCTGGCTGAAAGATGAGCCACAGCAACACCTACTTCCCAGAGCTATTGTGAAGATTGTCCTAGACTCCTAAAGCAACCTGTCTTCCCCTTTCACAGCTCTGTCAACTGAACTGTCCACAGCTGTCACCCCAGTGGATTATAAACTTCAGGAAAGCTTTACTCACCCCTGTGGTCTCAGGGGCTCTGTAAGAGCTAACAGACTGACCACTTCGCTCAGCGCGACGTCTGGCACATGGTATATGCTCACTGAATGGGAGCGTGAGTTCACAGAGCTCAACCCCACAAAGACCAGGAGGCGTGCTGGTTAGGAAAGGCAACCTGCTGAAACTTGGAACCTCAGAACCCCACTGAGAAAACAGGCCCACTCTACAGAGAAAGCAAGTGTTCTGTTCTCTGTTGCAAAGCAAAGGATGCAGAGACTCAAAGTCTGTCACACCCACGGACCACCAGGAAATGCGCTTCTTCCCCCAGACTCTCCTCCAGCTCTGGTCCACGCTGCCACTCCTGAAACTCTGTTTCAGGGCCCATCTGTGAGTCTGAACTACAGCTGTGTGGGAGGCGGTATCTTCTATGGCGAGAGGCCCTAGCCCTTTCCCAAGAAGGTGTTACTTTTGATTTCCTTCAAGTGTGATCAAGGTGGGTGAGCGGTGGCTGCTGGGAGGATGGGGGAGGTGTGGGCTGGCTGAGTCAGTGCTGGCCAGGCTCCCCTCAGGAAATTCCCATGGGGAGGGGAGCAGGTGGCAGTTGTCAGCTGGGAAATTAACCAGGTGTGACTTCAAGATCAATGGGTAGATTATCATCTGCCCACAGAAAAACCTAGGACTAATTAATGGCTAGAATCCCGGGTGGAAGTGAGCATATGCTTGGAGTGGGATCCTTCACCTTGGCCTTTGTCTCTTCTAAACTCTCTAGCTCACCGAGATGTTGTTAGAATAAATCAAACAAAAAAATAAACTATATATTTTAAATCCTCAAAGTACTTCTGGAATAGACTATATAATGAAATCCTACCTAAAAGCATTGGGTGGATTTTCATACTGCGTTACTTTTAGAAATAAACACATTTAAATAAAAATACTACTGAAAAATATGAACGAATGGTATTATTATTTGCCTCAACTTTGCATCAAACAGCAAGTTTCCCCCATTTTAGGAACCAGAACCCTGGCTGCAGAATTAGGATCCTTGTGTGATTTCTATTTGAACAACCATATGGTTTCAGGGCAGCAAATCCAGAAGGAACAACAAATAGGAGAGCCCAATCCACCAATAAGAGTTTTTTGTTTTGTTTTAAGATTTTTTTTTTTAAAGAGAAGATAGTGAGAAAGAGAGAGAATCAATTTTTTATTTAGTTTTTCACATGGCTTTAGTTGTGTACGTGGTGCTGGGGTTTGAACCCATGTATTTGTGCACGCCATGCAAGTGCCATAACCGCAGAGCCACCGCTCCAGTCCTTAAGATTTTTTTTTAAGTGGGGTGGGAAAGGGAGAGAGGGAGACAGTTAATTTTTTAGTTTTTCATCTGTTTTTGTTTTTCTGACATTTAGTTGTGTATGTGGTGCTGGGGTTTGAACCCAGGTCCTCGTGCATGCCAGGCAAGTGCTCCAACCACTGAGCCACCTCTCCAGCCCCCAATAAAAGGATTTCTGCTCTCAGAAATTTTAAGCTTCCTCCCAAATTCTCATATTTAAACATTTATTTCAAATTCTTAACCTAAATCCTAAAGATAAACAGGCCAATAAACTTGCATAAAGACATTAAAGGGTGGAGGGTTCAGTGTGATGTGGTGTGCTATGAAGGTAATCCAGAAATTAGGACTTGTACCTTCTAGGGAAAGCTTCTCTCCCACAACACAGAGGCAAAACACAACTATTTCCCAGGACAGCTTTTTATCAATAATGACAACCACCGTATTGAACATCAACTAGACATTAGACTTCCTCTTCATTATTTCTAACGCTCAAATAAGTCCCAGTTTATAAATGAAATTGAGAGAGCCCTTGCAACCTATAGGGTTGCAAAGGCTGATGAAGGGCAAGCCCAGCGTTTGAGCCCGGGCCTGCTCCTTTGCCAGTGCTTCCTCAGGCAGGCCTGCCCGGCGTCCACAGTGAGACCAAAGCTGATCATAAGCAGATGGGTTCAGCCAGGCATTTCTGTGGCTGGGCAATGCCTCCCCTAAGCTGGAAGAGTTCTATTGCCAGAAGTTGAATATTGAGCTAGAAAAGCTATTTTTTTAGATTCTATCCAACAGAGTGAAAATTTTAAAACCAGGCATGAAAAAAAAAGTGTGTTTAAAAAAGCTTTTTATTATGGAAAATTTCAAATACAATAGTCAAGAAAGTGGTAAAAACAGAATAGGTTTCATACTGTCCCTCCTTTGGGAATAAGGCACAGTGTTGAAGTCATGTTTGAGTTTTGTAGTTAGCACATGGGAAGATGATCAGCAGATAAAATATATTTGCACTTTCTCCGGACCTCAGTTTCTTCAGCTTCAGTGTGGTGATGTCTAGTGTTGAGGTGTTGGTGATTATCTTTAAAGGGTTCTTGCAGTTAGTCATCTCTGTAGTGGATACTATGGTCTGCCACCCAGATTTTCCAACACTGAGAAGCTCTTTCCCCAGGTGACCTGGAGTCTTGGCAGCTAATGGATCACAGCTAAGTCACTCCTCAGGAACACTGATGATCCAGGTTCACGTACCTTTCCCTAGGGCGGCCGACAACCGTTGATGAGTTGATGTGGAAGGTATCAAGGACCGGGCTTCATGCCTCAGTTGAGAAACCTCTACAGAGCCGTCCTCCTCATAACGCTGCGAGGCAGCTGCGCTACGGTCCAGCTTCTTCTGCCCGGCCCTGCTTCCCTCACCTCTTACAGATATTGAAAGAGCACTGCCCAGCAGACTTTCCGCACACAGAGCAGAGTTCCGGAGTTTGCTTCCTGGGAACAGAGACTGTGCTCTGCCTCTGCTGGTGAAGGCAACTTGCTATCTATATCAGACTCTCAGACCTCAACATTCATGGCTCAAATCCAGGAGGCTGGCCGCCAGAAAGGAGGTGACCTCGTTCCAAGACCTATGAAGCTGAGGGAACCACACCCAGGCCCAACTAGCAGCCCGAATTCCTCAAGGGTCACATTATTTTCATAATCCTACACAGTTAAAACGGTCATTCACAATTGTGAACCCGGAAAGAGTGTTAGCAAAACAACCCAGAAATGGGGCTGGAGCAGTAGCTCAGTGCTATCGCACTTGCCTGGCACGCATGAGGACCCGGGTTCAAACCCCAGCACCGCATACACAACTGAATGTCAGAGCAATGAGAAGAGATGAAAAACTAAAGTTAATTCTCTCTCTCTCTCACTCTCCCTCTCTCTTTTAAAAAAAAATCCAGAAATGATAAAGGCAATAATATTTCCAGGTAGAAATTCACACAGCAGTCAAAGTGAGCCCTTTAAACTAAAGGTTGCCATGGCTATGACCTGGGGGGTGAAGGGAGGGGCAGGGAGGAGAGGGAGGGATTGGGGGATATCAAGGCAGCTGGAGGGAGGGAGTAGGGGGGTTATCAATCCAGTGGGGACCCCTTGACATCCATGAGAAGCCCAACTAACATGGGGTAAAGTAGGGGACACATGGGATCAGGGAGAACTCAAAGGTGGGAGATCATGAAATGGCATCAGCCTTGGCTTGCTCTGTCAATATCCATGTGTTCATGAATGTGTGGCAGTGATTCCCTCCAGCATGTAAGATATGTTGAACGAATAAAAAAATAATAATAAATAAATAAACTAAAGGTTGTGTCATCCCCAAACTCCAACTTCTCCGATGGAAAGCCATTTTTCTCACCTCATTATACAATCCCAAATTCCTACCTTGGGCTCCAAAACTTGATTGACTCTCACAACTCATATCCTACCATCCATCTTCTCCCTTATTCACAGTGCTACAACCAACACTGCCCACCTCCCCTGCTTTTCCAGAACATTTCAAGCCCACTCCTGCCTTTGGCCCTGTGGTTCCTTCTATGTAGAGTGTTCTTCCCCCATATATAGTTATACCTTTATTTCCTTCAGGTCTCTTATCAAGTTCCATCTTACTAAAGATGCTGCTACGGCTTGGATAAGCATCCCCCAAAGGTCCTGTGTTAAAGGTTTAGTTCCTGGGATAGCACTCTTGGGAGCCATTGGGACCTTTAGGAGGTCCTTGGGTCATTTTGTGTTTTTCCTGTCATTGCCACCAACATGCCCACAAGAAGCCCAAAGCAAGGGGTGCTCCTGGTCTTGGACTGGAATCTCCAAAACTATGAGCCAAAAATAACCTTTTTCTCTTTATCAGTTAATTATCTCAGGTATTAGAGTATAGTAATGTGAAACTAACACAGATGGCTTCCTGCCTTTTCCACAGGAGGAAGGGTCTTCAGAATAGGGTACCTGCTCCAAAGTGCACGTACTCTTTCCAAGAGTAGAGAATTATAAAGGAAATAATTTTTAGAGCCTAAAGACCTATCTTCATTCTTTCCTAAGCATAGTATGACTAGGGTCAAGAATCATGTTCCAGACAGGAGCACAGCAGTATCTCAGTGATTGCCCAGCATGCGCAAGGACCCAGGTTCAAGCCCCAGCACCATACACAACTAAGTGTCAGAAAGCAAAAGCCAGATGAAAAAATAAAAAATCTACTCTTTCTCCCTCTCTCTTTAAAAAAAAATCTTACGTTCCCACTTCTCACCTTTCATAATGGTCCTTCTCCCACTTTACAAAAGTAATATTTACTTCTCCTCATCCCCAAATCTTATAATGAGGCACTGTCCCTCAAAACCTCCAGAGTGCTAAGCAAAGGTTAATTTGAAATGTTAAGGTTGCATTTGAGAAAGTGCAGTAATTCCAATGACTAATAAATTACCTTCTTGCAGTTCATTTCTAATTCATTGCTTTCAGCAAAACGGAGTCTCTAATAAAGTTATTCACTAAAGATATCTCAAAATAATTTTTGACAAAAATCATCAAGTGATTTCTGGCATTTAACTCCAAAGGAAGTCACAGAATTGAGTGACATTGCTCTGAGTCATTCTACTCCCATCTACTTAGATATGCAGACAAGATTTCTTAGCACTTATATCTATGAAAATCAAAACAGTAACAGAATTAATGTTACTATTAATGTGAACAGAACCATGTATCATTCAAGCAAGAAATCATACGAAGCCATGCGTATTTAAACTAATTATGATCTTAAAAGTGAAACCTAGTCCATTTCACAACAAGATGTTTCCCATATGGTTTTGCTTTTCATATTATTAGAAAGTGTAAAGTTTTTCAAGCATAAAATAAGTTACTATTAAGATGAAATTCAGCATGGAAAATAAAATGAAAATATAAGTTCAAGGAAATAAGGGAAAGATGTTAGGTGTTCTCATCGTTAGAAAAGATGTTGTATACTGTGTGTGGTGGTGCACACCTGTAATCCCAGTGGCTCAGGAAGCTGAAGAAGGAGGATTTCCAGTTCAAGGCCAGCCTCAGAAACTTAGCTAGACTCTGTCTCAAAATAAAGGAGGCTGGGGATGTGGCTGGGTGGTTAAGCACCGCTGGGTTAAATCCCTGGTACCAAAAAAAAAAAAAAAAA
>PVKS010012313.1:0-10068 GCA_004027875.1 Aplodontia rufa
GATCTTACAGGACCAATAGGGGCATCCTCTGTAAGTGTCTGCCTGCCATGTGCAGTAATCTTTTGTTTGGTCACAAGAAGCAGATATAGGGGCATGTGGTGTGTTGGAACAGTTCTGTAGCAGCAGGGAGAGAAAGATAGATGGTATTTGAGCAGCCTGCTAGAGGGCAGTCAGCAGTAGTAAGGAGAGGAGGCAGTGATGAAAGGGGAAAGGAGTATGTGGGGGTAAAGGCCTCCTTAGTCTGTGTTTTGGTCATCTTGAGATATAGGCTCAAGAAAGGAGATATGGGAGAGGCGGAATTTAAGCTGCCAGTCGGCAGTGGGGGTGTGTCTGCGAGCTTGGTGTGAAGGAAAGGGCTTAGGCCATAGAGGTGTGTTGGAATGTATTCACTGGCAAATGTGGCAGGTCACAGAAATGTGTCTCAAAAGAGTCTTTTCTGTAGAAAGAGGAAAAAAGGAATGGAGGAAGACCTTAAGGCTTTGGGGAATGGAGTGAAATAAGGAGTGGAGGAAGTGGAAAGTGTGTTCATGTGATCCCTCCGGGGATGTGAGCACAAGCATCGGGGATGGGGGGCTGCTGGCACAGCATAGTTGGCCTTGGAGTTCCCACAGTAATGAAGGCGGGGAGGGAGCAGGTGTCTGGAGAGCAGTTGTTCTTGCAGCATGGTTGGCCTTGGAGTTCCAGACAGTAATGGGGGAGGAATCAGTTTGATAAAACTTGCAGTGGATGATTCCAAGTTTGGATGGTAGTCTGGAGGCTTTGAGCAAATGAGAAACGAGCGTGGAATTAGTGACGGAGGTGCCTATGAATTTTATGAGGCGGAGGATCCTGTACTAACTGGTAGGTGCAGTTGGGTCTCTTACAGCCAATATGGGGGTGTTAAAGGGAGAGTGAGTGGGTCAGATATATCCCTTTTTTTAGGAGGTCCTGTATGATGGGTTGTAGGCCGGTTAAAGCGGCTTGGGCTGTGTGGGGAGGGGATTGTAAGGTCCTCCATCAGGAGGGCCATCAAGAAGTGAGGGGTGGGAGAGGATGGAGGTTGTATTGAGATAGTGGCCTTGAAGAGTGAAAGGATATCTCTGCTGAGAAGTGGTACTGGACATTGGGGCATTACCAGGAAGGAATGAGGAAAAAGGGAATCCCTCTACGGAACAGGTGATGGTGGGGTTTCTGTGGAAGTATAGTTTTCATTTCAACCCCGACAATAGGAGAGGATGAGGGTAACGTGGGTCCGGGGAAGAGGACCCAGGCCCCGTCAGTAGGTTTAGGTTTGCAGGCAAGGAGGACCTGGTGGGGGCTGCAAGTGGCGCATAGTTTGGGGTGAGAGCGAAGGAGAGAAAAAGCCTGGGGATCTCCTTCCACTTTTTTGAACTCTTGCAGTAATTGAATAAATCTTGGAGAATTTGTGGATCTAAGGATCCCTCTGTGGGCCATTGATTGTGATTGTCTAGCAGGTAATTGGGCCAATCTTGGGCACAAAATTTAATGAGAGTTTTAGGTTCTATGTCTGGTGTGAGAGAAAGGCCATCCAAATTAGAAAGTAAATATTTTAAAGGGGAGTCGTTTGGGAGGGAAGAAGAGGCCCCCATAATCAAGGAAAGGAAGGAGGAGAAGGAACAGTAACTCCGAGGAGGAATGGTGACTCCGGACCGGAACGGAACAAACGGAGGACCAGTTTGGAAGTTCCCAAAGGGTATTCCGTCTGCAAGGCTCAGTGGAGCCAGAGGCAGAAAGGATAATCAGGTCGTCACCCGAGGATCCTTGCCCGGAGGTCACGGAGTACCTGACGCCAGGTGTTTCGGTGACGGGCTCAGAGGAGGAGAGGGGGTAAAGGAGTAAACTCGGAGGAGAGGGAGTGAAGGAGGAAAGGGGATCTGTTCTTCACCTTTGTCCCATTAGCGAATGAGTTAAAGGGTGGATGAGGTTTCTAGGAGTCATTTGTGGCCAGTAAGGCCTAGGTTTTTATGAGTCCTTTGTGGCCACAAAGGCCTAGGTGGAATGTAGTCTCCAACTGTGGTCAGGCTGAGGGCGGTAACCTCTTGGGGAATGACTCACCTAGGAGGTAATCGGTGTTGGTTGCCGGGTAGCAAGCGCTCGAGAAGGTGGACGAGGATGAGAGGTTTTGGTCGGGTGAGCGGAGGGGGTCCTCAAGTGGTTGAGGTTATCCCCCATCTGAGTCACGGCACCAATGAAAGGATTAAACCGGTGCACCGAGACCAAAACCAGTTGTCGGAGATGGGTTCCCCCTTATTGAGGGTGTACAAGAGCATTTATAGGGGATTTTCATGGGGGTTGGGGTAGTTAGAGCAGAGGGCAGATGCTGATTGGTTCTCTGCCCCAAGGACAGTGGTGAAAGTAGGTCATTGGGTGTATGTTTGTGCCTGTGGGAAAGTTGGAGCCCGGGAGGTTAGAGCCAGGAAGATTAGAACCGGGACAATTAGAGCTGGGAAGAAAAGCTCGGGGAGGTGCCTTGATAACAGAGGGGGGTTAAGGGGGGTTATACTCTTTGCTCTTGATAACACTCTGATTTAATCTTTCCTTAGTGATACAAATGAAGTTGACATACCGCCCAACACTCGTGTGGGCACCAAGCGCTACATGCCTCCAGAGGTGCTGGATGAGAGCTTGAATAGAAAACACTTCCAGTCTTACATCATGGCCGACATGTACAGTTTTGGACTCATCCTGTGGGAGGTAGCTCGGAGATGCGTTTCAGGAGGTGAGAAACAGTGACGTTTTTGAAAAAACACTATTGGAGATGCTACAGATCATTTCTTGCTGATCAGAAATCAAAGTTATACCGTCTAAAGAATCAGGTTTTCTTTAATTTCCCTCTTTGTTTCTGTTTATGTGTCACAGTCCTTCCAGGGAATGATATTTGACCGAGTAGTCTTTGCTTCCTTTCCTCCATCTGTCATTGAAGAGTCCTTTCCACACACGCTGTCAACTTTTGTCTTCTGCTGTGTGTTCTCATTTCTCTTTTGGGCTCTTCCTCCAGCAGTTGTTCCTTCAGATCACCCCACTTCCTGACCCCTTCCAGCCTCGTCTCACTTAACCTGGTCCCATCCCCAGCCTCACTACCCCGTTCCCCGTGCTTCCTCTGCAGAAATGACTGTGGAGACATAGACATGGGGTGGGGACACCCATTTCTTAACTTCCCTATTTCTTTACTTTCTGTAAAACTTCCTCATAAATTAATTCTTAAGCATTGGTTTTTGGCAGATGGAAATTAAAGCATCGTAATTTTGTTATTGTTCATGATAACTTTTCTACAAGCGTAGGGCTTCCCTAAAATACCAATTATATAATCAATATGACATCCTTAAATATTCAAATGTATTATTGCCTGGGCTGTTCTGATTATTGCTACCAAATCAAAACAACTTCTTTTAGGTAACAGGCTGAATGTTATCCTCTCTGGATCGAGTACAAAATGTATACTGTATATTATTCTGCTCCTTGAAAAAGCTTGATACTGTTGTTTTCCTTCTGATGGCAAGTTTAAACACAATTGGAAATCATTAGCTTGCTCCACCTGCTATTTATTATTTGTGACATCTTGGGCAAGTTATTAAACTTTTTTTTACTTCAGTGTTCTCTTAAGAATGATGTAAATTATTGTACGTACCTCAGATGGTTGTGATGTTTCAGTGAATGTAAAGAGATTTAAAACTGCCTGGCCCATAAACAACCCTCAGTATATGTTGGCAATACATATTATTAATTTTCATTTTGATTGGTGGAGCCATAACATATGCAGATTTGTATTTAAATGGAAAGAAGAAACAGTTAATGGACGAACATTCATATCCAAAGATGTAGAAAGATCACCTTTAGTGATACAGTGCCTTCTAATCACCTGGGGAATTTTGAGCCTCTTGTAAGCAACTTGAAATAGAACACACTCCCTTTGAAGTGAGAGAACTCTTTGGTCCAAAGGAAAGTTAATACCTGAAGTTTACTCTAACCAACTATTGACTAAATATCCTAATTATAAACATGAAGAAGAGAAGAAGTATCCAAAGTATAAATAGACTAATTGCCTTTGCCTTGCTTTCATGCTTTGTAAGGAGGAGAGGAACCTATTTTTAATAATCTGCTTGCACTTAACCAGAATAGGTTTATAGAAGTTAAAGGGACAGTAGAGTACAAGATTAATTTTCTAATTTTATTTTTGTGAACATCTAAAGCAAATAGATCTACAAACTATAAGTCTAGATTTGAAAACTCCTGTGCCAAATACTGAAGAAATGACTGTCACCTTAGAAATAAGCTAGTTTTATGTACACAGTGGGGTCTTGATTGCTTTTCTAGGGTTCTCTTGCAGGTGGAGATTTGAGCTATATCCCTGCAGGAGATTGAGTTGTTTCTTGGAGGTCAGAGTCGCTGCTCTGTTACAGTCCAACAGCATGGTCTTGGGGATGTTACTGAACCCCTGGGAACCAAGCTTCCTCTTTGTGTATTGTAATGCTTTCTCATTCAGTGTGTTTGTGAGAATTTAATTAAATGAATTATACAGTATACCTACCTCCATGGTTGGTACAGAGTAGGCGCTCAACAAATGAGGTTTTTTTTCCCCCCAGAGAAGCAAAGCACAGTAATTTCTGTTCTGTAACATTTTCCTTTATGAAGGGGAATTTGTCATTCTAGTCCAGGAAATTTGGGATGAAGGAGACACAGCCACATATAGCCTTTCAAACGTTAGAAGGGATGGCGATGAAGAGAGAGAAACTGTTTTGATATTTCAAACACAAAATTACATGGCTGATCACATGGAAAATTTTTATAACTTGGTTGTGTAATAAACAGAAATGAGTAAGGTCTCTAGTTCAAAGCCAGAATTTGATCAAATCATAATTTATATGATTGATTCTTCCAGTGTCTGTTATAGTTTATATTCCTACCTCACCCTCCATCCATCAGTCCATTCAGGCAATGGCACTGCCATTAGACACTGAGGGAAATAGATGATGACTAAAATATGTCTGGACCTTGCCCTTAAGATGTCTCCAGGACCATTGTCCTCAGAGTCATAAAGGGAGGGAAATTGAAAAGAAGCAAGGTCTCCTATGTGTCAGGCCCTGTGCCTTTGTTGTCTTATACGATGAGGTGATAATGAAACACAGAGAAGGGAAATAGAGATATAGATAATACATATAATGCTCAGTCATGGTATGGGGGCTATAAATGACAAATAAGTGATGGGTTGGAAGAACTAAGAAAACGTTCTTACCTTCTGGTACTTTATGATTTTGTATGTGTTGAAATTACGAGAAAGAGCATAGCACCCCAGGTGTGCCATGGTGAACCTACACTGGATTTTCTCATGTGATGTACCATCTGCCAACTTGATTTTTTTTTGTTTGTTTCAGGTAAAAAGCAGTAGCATTTCTATAAAAGATGATTTAGGGTTGGTAGTAAGGGTGCTCTGAAAAGATTTTTCAGAAGAGCATTCTTTCATTCTCTTGAGAGCAGGGCTGCTTAGCATTATTGTGAGGAGTTCATCAGACAAAGTAAAAAAAAAAAACACAAGTGGCCCTTTTTAAAGGACAGAAGGAAAAAAGTAGAAATTAGCTATTAGGAAAACTGAAATGAAATAGTTTGTGTAGAAAACTTAAAAATAAAATAAAAATCAGACAATCTTGGAAACTAAAAAAATTATGGTTAACATTTTTGGGTATATGTAACTTTCTATATATTTAGTGTGCAAAAAATTCTTATGATTAAGCAGAAAAAATGTAAATCTGACATTTTGTTCAAGTAGGAAACAACCAAACTTAGGATATTCTTAATTTTATATTACAGTAATAGAAGTGGTAACGTATTATGCAGTAGAAATTCAAGATGTGTCTTCCAAATTTGCATTCAGATTTAATATAAATGTCTTAAAATTTTGTCTTTATAAAATTAGAAATAAGTTTTGATATGCTTGTTTTACTTAGCGTTTGGAAATTAGGGGGAAAAAAGCTGAAACCCTATGAAAATATTTTCTTTTTGGTTGTTTTTTTTTGTTTTGTTTTCTGTTTAGTTTTTCTAAGTTAGGTTGAGAACCATTTGGTTAAGCTTGTTTTGTTCTTTTTTTCTCCTGAGATTTACATGGTTATTTGTTGGCCTACACTTGTGTTTAATATTGATAGTTGTTTCCTCCGAGAATAATTTGTCTGTTAGACTTTCCCACTACTTTACAGAAAATAATAGTACTGAAAACACATTTTCAGGCATAGTAGAAGAATACCAGCTTCCCTATCATGACCTGGTGCCCACTGACCCCTCTTACGAGGACATGAGAGAGATTGTGTGCATCAAGAAGTCACGCCCCTCATTCCCCAACCGCTGGAGCAGTGATGAGGTGAGACCCCAGTGACCACGTGTGCTGGAAGGACTTCTCAACGGACTTGTCCTCCTTTGCCTTCATTCTAAACATTAATCACTGAGATTCTTCTTTGTTTCGATGATGGTAATGCTGCCTCATTTCGCCAGTTTACATGGTGCTGTGGATAGTGGGCTAGATCGTCTGCTCAGATCCTCCAGTGTTATTTTGCTGCTCCCAGATATATTGGGTGGCACAACATTGAGCCTACCTAATAAAGACTACTCTGTGTTTAAATTACGTTTAAGGTCTTGACATTTGCATAAAAGCTACTGTTTGTTCTCATGTATGTTTAAAGCATCATGATTTTTATTCATAACAAACCCAGAATGATTTTTCTGTTGTTTGGATTAGACAAAAAGGTAGGCTTTTAAAGAGCTGAGTTTTCTATGCAGTGAGGTGAAACCAGTCCTCCTGGTAGGGCTGCCTGACTGCTGCGTGCATGTCTTTGTGCGTGAGGATGATGAGATGTGATTTGAGCAAATCCATGTTTAGTTTGACCCTAAGGACTTACTGGTGAAACCCAGGTATTTCTGGAAAGGAGCTCCCAGGAGGGGTGAAGTGAGTTGGGCAGGACTTGCCTTTCTGACTCTGTCACCTCTGCACCACTTGCCTCTCTCACCTGCTGTGCCTTCAGCTAATCCAAGCCCTAGTGTTCTCTGGCCAGCTGGAACCTTGACGATGAGTTTGAAGCATGCCCAGGAAGAGAAAAGAGACTGTTATGAAATATGAATCAAATTCACTAGAGTCAAATGAACAGAGTACTGTTTTTCTAAACTAATTATTCAGCATAAAGTTCCTTTGAAAGAACCTTCGGTATATTGATTTTGTATGTAGTTACTGAAATGCTAAATAATATTCATGTTTTCCAATGAACTGCGCAGAAAGCATTGAGATTCTGGAGTTACATTATTTCAAAGGTGGCTATGGGTGTCAGTGTTATTTAGAATTCCTTCACTGAGGATTTCTAATGAAGTGAAATTGTGCTTTTCAAAAAGAATACCAATAATTGATGCATCACAGAACACAGGAAAAAGTTTTAGCGATGCTGTGCACAAAGGTTGTTATCTTGTGAAATGGTACAGTATGATGTGAATATTGTGGCAGACAGCTGCGATTTAGGAATAACCACGTTTGTTTGTAGATATAAGATTTAAACTTATCAAGTATTGTAAACAATCTGGGAGTGTGGGATAGAATGCAGAATCCCTTGGTTTTTTGTATTTGTTTAATATTGCCTTCAAAGACACCCTTCTGAGCAAAAGCACTTGCTTGCTCCTGTGGCAAGAAAGACCTGAGTATCTGTTTATCATTTTGTATGAGAAGGGAATCTTATTGCTACCTAGTTTTAAGGGGTAGCTCTAAAAGTTATTTTTAGACTTCATGAACCCAAAACTAAAATCTAAATATCAAGGTCCAGTCTTGGAGATAATACATCTCTCACACTTTATTCCAACATTCCTCTTCTCTTTCACAGTGTCTAAGACAGATGAGGAAGCTCATGGCAGAGTGCTGGGCTCACAATCCTGCATCACGGCTGACAGCCTTGCGTGTTAAGAAGACACTCGCCAAAATGTCAGAGTCTCAGGACATTAAGCTTTGATAGGAGGGTAAAGGAAGCATCTCCACCGAAGGCCAACAGATACTCTTCTGCCGGTGGGCGGAGCAAAAGGTGTTAAGGAAGCGTCCACGTCCCATCCTCTAATGTTGTCCTGCTTCCCAGTGGGCTCAGACCTCACTTCTCAGGGAGCAGCCTGGACAAAGATAAGAGAAGCTCCCAGATCTCTGTGTAGGAGGGAGAAACTGCTTGGGTAACTTATTCAACATACGATGCATGTTGCTTTCTGAGAAAGCCCTGTATGTTGGGATTGCCATTTTTTAAAAAAGATGCTTTACTATTGCCAAAAGAAAACAAATATTGTACATGTTTTAAGGTTTATACTATTATAGTTTAAATAATGACAACAAAATTCTCTCCGGAAACTCTGTTGGAAGGTAAATTATGTTTTTTTCCATTGGTAAAATATTGTTGCACTCTACAAATTAAAATGTCTGTGAAATTGGAGATCATAGAATGGAACTCATCTTAAAATGACCCCAACCTGGCCTCCTCATACCACTTGGACAGCCCTGCATTTAGGGCTGCCATAGCAATGTGAATGCATGTGGGCACAAGTTCCACCTGTCTGGGGACATGTTTTGGAATTCCTTCAGGTGGCCTCTTGCAGCTTCAGACAATATAGAACAAATGAAGGTTTTATGTGACTCTAAGATCAAGTGTTAAAGGATGTTCTTCAGGGCCACTTCTGTCTCTGTGTTCGGCTGTTCTTTCATGGTGAAATGCCTTCCTTTTCGTTAAACACAAGCAAAGCTTTTTTTCCCCTCATGTACAAAGAATTGATCTGTGCATGCTTCTGATCTCTCAGATAGGAAGATCAATATTAAATAAAATTGACATGAGTTCTGTGAAAGATAAGGTATTTTAAAATAATTTGCCCTTTTGTTGTAAGAAGAACATGTCAATAAAGTAGGGAGGAGGCTGAGGATACATCTGACTTGTTTCTCATATGTACAAAGGAACCTGTCTCAGAAGCACAAGAAAAGAATTAGGCAACCCTTATTTTGTATGGTTAAGGGTGGTTTATTTTTGTTATTGTTTGTCTCTCTTTTTTTGTCTCGGAGTTAAGGGATGGAGAGGAAACATCCATCTGGTTAATTTCATTAAACTTTAATTTAAAAATGGATAAAAAATAGAATACCTATTCTATTAGAATAGCAGAAGAGAGTTAGTGGAGACCAGAGATATTACGGTTGCTGTGATTTATTATGCTAGAATAGGTCTGCATCTGGCATGGAATTCTTAAATGATCATTTCACATCTGAGGAGTGCTGACTCACTTTATTCTTGTGATGTTCAACTCACTATTTAATTTATTATTTTTTCCTTCTCTGTCGCACTTGTGCAAAACACCTCTCCACTTACACAGTTCTAGAGTTTTAACTTTTGAGCAACAGAAATAAAATCCACAGGGCCAATATTCCTTAGCAGAAGGAATATAATAAATTTTACAATTGTGCGTACCCTTTTCAACTTTTCTCATTTTATTTCTTTACTGTGGTTTTCCTTGGCTTCTTAGAATTTCTGTAGTAGTTAGTAAAAAATTTGCAAGTATATCCCCCTTGGCATTTAAGATGTGACATTCCTTTCAGAATACTCCAGGGGGCAGTGTTTTCTAATGCATTTTCAGCAGGTGAATTTTTGAAAAATTGACGGCTGCATAATACATGAGAAAATATTTTCCTCCCTTCTGAAGCAGACCTGCAGATGGTCTTGTTTCTCTAGAAAACACTGAAGCAATGAATGTGTGTGAGGCTGCTCTTACAGTTTGAAAATCATAAGGAGGAGCACAGTGCTCTCCGTTCTGCATTAGTTTCCCAGGGCTTCATAGTCACATTTTTTCCTAACAAGAGTTTCAGAACCCTCAAATTTGAAAGAAAAAAAATTTTTTTATTGAGAAATTTATTTTTTGAACAACCATACCAGTTTTTAATAAAATAATATAAAATGTATGTAGATTCTGAGATTAGATTTACCCCCAAGATCGCCCCCACAATTACCCACCCTTATCCCTCCCTTTCTCTTCCCACAACATCTCTAAAAATGTATTAAGTTGTTTAATATTACACCTTATCTGGAT
>PVKS010012313.1:10168-54204 GCA_004027875.1 Aplodontia rufa
TATATATATATATATATATATATATATATATATATATATATACCACAGTTTTTGGATCCATTCATCCAGTGAGGGACATCTGGGTTGTTTCCATAATTTAGCTATCGTAAATTGAGCTGCTATGAACATAGATGTTGCTGTGTCACTGTAATGTGCTGATTCTAAATCCCCTGGAAAGATACCCAGGAGAGGAATAGCAGGATCATATGGTGGGCTCATCCCTAGATTTTTGAGGATTCTCCACACTACTTTCCAGAGGGGCTGTCCCAGTCTGCAGCTCCACCAACAGTATGTTAGTGTGCCTATCTCTCCACAGTCCCTCCAGCATCTATTATTGTTTATTTTCTTCATTTTTTCCATCTGAATAGCCTGAGGTGATATCTTAATGTAGTTTTCATTTGCAATTCTCTGATTACTAGTGATTTAGAGCACTTTCTCATGTGTTCATTGGCTTGATCAATGTCCTGTGTTGAGAAGTTTCTGTTTAGCTCTTTGGCCCATTTATTAATTGGGCTGTTAGTGTTTTTGTAGTTGAGTTTTTTGAGGATTTTGTAGATTCTGGATATGAGACCCCTTGTCAGAGGAATCACAGCCCATGATTCTCTCCATTTCCGTAGGAAACCTCTTGACTCTTCTGATTGTTTCCTTGGCAGTACAAAAGCTTTTTAGCTTTATGGCATCCCATTTGCTGTTTTTTGACTTTCCTTCCTTCACTTTAGGAGACATGTTGAGAAAGTCTTTCCCTATTCCCAAATGCTGAAGTGTTGGACCTAATTTGTCTTCCATCAGTTGCAAGGTAGCTGGTTTAATTCCTAGCTCCTTGATCCATTTTGATTTGATTCTCGTGCAAGGAGAAAGATATGGGTCTAATTTCAACTTTCTGCAAGTGGCTGTCCAGTTTGTCCAGCACCATTTGTTGAAAAGGTAATATTTTGTCCCCCTTTGTAAAAAATCAGATGTTTAAAGATTTGAGGGTTTGTTTCAGGGTCTTCTATTCCATTGGTCTTCTTTCCTATCTTGATACTAGTACCATGCTATCTTGGTTACTGCAGCTCTATAGTATAGTTTTAAATCTAGTATGGCAAAAACACCTGTTTTGTCTTTCTTGCTTAGTCGTGTTTTGGCAATTCTCGGTTTCTTATTATTACAAATGAATTTGAGAATTGCTTAGAAAAAATATTTTTTAGGTGTAAAAACAATTGGTGTGAAATATAATAATAGTCAGAAGGTTGCTTACTGACATTAAAGTAACCTCAACAGCAGTGTAAAGGCTTCTGTCTTTGTGTCAAATTATTTTCTTTGTGATAGTTTAGAAGGAATATAAGGTTAGAACTAAGTGTGATAATCATCTGAGCCTTAGAGAGAAACTTCTTTGCCTGTAATCAGATCATTTACAAACAAGTAAGTATTTATGCCAGTTAAGTAGGAACATATTGGTTTTTCTTGGGTTTCCTTAACTTCAAGTGAGGTTGGGCTCACCTCTTAAATAAAATTGTGTTGTCTTTTCCTTGAACATGAATAACTTAAAATCATAATATTTTGTGAAAAAGTTATGACTTAAAAGTAAGCTAGATTTCTAGAGTTCCTATGGAGAATAGGAGGAAATTAAAAGTGTCCAAAGTTGTTCTTTGCTGTTCGTTTGGCTGTTTTGAGAAAAGGTGATTGCTTACTTTGTAATCCCCAACCTGATTTATTCCATATGAAAATTTCAAAATTATTTCTGAAATACTTATAAGACCCACACAGCTGTTATTATCTTTCAGTAATATCAGAACTTATTTATGAATAGATTTTTTTGTCTATATGTTACCAAAATATGCTTAGGTAATACTAAATTGTTCTTAAAGACTACCTACTCACCTTCCAGTAATCCTTTATAATTTTTAAAAATGTAGCAGCTCTTAAGTGAATTTTACTTCATTTTTATGATTATTTTTTGTTTGTCTTTCAGTTGAACAAGTGGGAACTTGGCAATCCATCATCGTTGTAGTTGATTGCTTACTTTCAGGACTTTTTTTTTTAAAGACTAAGATTATCTTTTAACCCCTCTTCCCCAAAGGAATCTTAAATTATTAGTCATTAGATAAGCTTTGTATGCTAAGATGTTCAGGTTTATAGCTTATGTATGTTGTACATATTATATAAATATAGATGTATATATAAATACTATGTTCAGTCTGGAGTCTGGCACAACTCTATTATGTGGATTAGAGAGTAAAATATTATGGATGATAAAGTACTAATGAAACATAATATTTATTTATGACAGTGTGCAGATTGTTAATCTCAAGTGAAGCGCTCTGAGCATTGCGGATGAGGAGACTGGCCTTTGACCTGGAAGCACTGCTCAAAGTCACAACATTCTTTTTATTCCCCCAGAAGAAAGCTTCTTAGAAAACATGCTGAGATTTTATTTACAGGGAATTCTTTGACACATTTCCATTGGTGTGTAGTCAAGTATAGCAAGTACTTAATAATGAGTGCATTTCATGTTCCTAGGGTCATGCATATTCATGAGGAGTTTCAGGCAGGGGTTGGTCCTGGCTTTTTGTTTGTAGGTGGAAGGCAAGGAGAAGATAGTTTTTAATGTTTGGGCATGTTCGGTAGTTTTATCTCCTCAGAAAACTGTCCCATAGCAGTGGATATGAAAGGAGTGGCATTGAAAGTGATTTAATTTAGCAATTCCTCATAAAAAAACAAAACAAGCAAGCAAAAAAAAAATAATGCCATGTTTTTGGGAGAAAAGTTGGCAATACATAGGGGTTTTGTTGTCTGTTAAGAAGACTTCATGTTCTTTGTGGAACCAGTGCCTTATGGGAATTGTATATATTGTAATTATTCAGGACTGGGGAACAAACAGTTGTATTTGTTACAAATTGTATATGGCTTTGTTTTAACATTCCCTTAAATAAAATGGTTTCATTCTTTCCTTAGAGAATGACTGCTGTCTTGTAGTTGTGCCTTTTCTTGTCTTTGAAAATATCACCTGTAAGAGGAGGGACTCAATGAAGGAGGCAGATACAGGTAAGTGTGAACATTCTGTGGAAGGAGAACAAGAGAAATGGCCTGCTGGCTTCCATTTTCTCTATAATTAGGAAACACAGTCATCTCCTGAGAGCACAGGCAAAGTCAGGGCAGTCAGTGGTTTGAGAAAAGTGAAGGAGGTTTAAAATTGTACTGTGGAAAATTACAGCTTCCTAGAGAAACAACCAGCTGGTTATGGGCAAGGCTGGGGCCAGTGGAGGTTGATTGTGCTGGGGGACAGGGGAGCCTAGACCCCCGGCTCTGGTCTGCCAGCAGCACGTGTGAGTCCAGGCTTGCTTACTTCCTCAGCTCTGTGACACCAGGCACATTCTGAACTCTCAAAGACTCAATTTCTTCCCCTTGAAGGTGAGACTAATTTTAATAGCTACCAGTTAGAATTGTTCTGAAAATAAAATAATGCTTGTACCACGCATGTGGTAAGCACTCGGCTGCTCCTGTTAGCTCCATCACAGATTTGTAGGGCCCCTTTTCTATATGGCTTGTGATTTTATTTTCTACCAGCAACCCAAAATACAGTCATAGAGACAGCAGATATTGGATTAATTAAGAGTTGGGGCTTTTCAGACATAGGCACACCAAGGGCAGTAAGAATTATCATCAAAAGTCTACGTGACATGGACTGCACTCGGCAGGAGTTAAAGAGGGAGCTGCTAACTGACTGAGAGGACCTGGTCAAAGGATGGATCCTGATGGATTCGAGGTGTATTAGTGGCTGTGGTCAGAATCAAGATTTCAGAGGGACAACAGCAAGGGTCAGGGACTGGCTGAGCGTGTGACTGCAGGAGTGCGGGAGTGGGTGGAATTAAGTTCGTGGACAGGAGTGTTGGTGTGCAAGAGGAGCCCAAAGGCCAGGCTTTTAGATTCGCTGTCTGGATTTCGAAGGTCCCTGATGGCAGCGCCAAGAGAACATCATGAGGCAGACTTGTCCCAAGGTCACAGGAGAATTGGGAGGATAGTCAGTGGGAGTCAGCTCTACCAGCCCAGTTGCCTGAAATGCAGAGTGGGTTTTTATGCAAGGGTAATGATCTAGAAGCAGCAGGACAGTATGAGAAAGACCCTGAACTCCTTGCCAGCTGTAGGGTACTTGGGATGTGTGAGGATGAGGCTGTTGCCCTTGCCTCAGAAACTTCCCCAGGGCAGTAGAAGGTCCTCTGCCAAAGGGCAGGACAAGTGCCAAAGGTTGTGGAACCATGAAGAATAGGGTGGAAGTTTTATTTGAGGGGATCCATTGGCAATTGGGTCAGGGGAGAGGAAGCACAGAATTGTTTGGGTGTGGCGAGTGCAGGACGGTTTGCACGGTGGCCAGTAATCAGGGATGAAAGGTTTGCATGTGGCTGTCAGGCAGGACATTTGTGCCAAGGGAATGCATCACACAGTTGGGGTTCAGACTGACCTGGCTCAGATGGGATCTGTTCACTATCTCAGTCCTGCAGAAGTAAGAATCTTCGCACTCCCAACCTTCTCACCTTAAAATGGTATGAAAATACCCACCTCCACCTTGCAGGGCTCTCAAAAGAACTAATGAGATGAAGAGGGATGTGGATATAGCCCCACACCAGGCAAGTAATACGTGCTCATAAATACTGCTTTTTCTTGTTGACATTGGCTATATATATAAAGCTAGTAGCATTTGAAGCACTGGAGGTTTGCTGCTGGAACACCCCACACCCTGTCTGCTCCCCACTTCATGCTGTGGCTCAAAAGCCAGCCTTCCCAAGATGCACAGGCAGATAAGACAGTAAGTCCCAGCTGAGGAAAACTGGTTCCTCTCTTGGTGTTGGGTCACTTCAGTGGCATGTGTGATTGTCCCATCTGTTACAGCAGCAAAGCACAAGTGCGTCCATTCTCAGAACATGTTGCTAAGTGATTCCTAACCAGCTTCGATACTAATCCAGCTGTCAGGTCTCTGGATCTGGGCAAAGTTCTTTGCCTAGCGCTAATAGGCTGGCACAGAGGATGGGTGCAGAGAGAGGCTGGTTATCAGAACCGTCCAGGGACCTCAACTTGGAGACAGGCTGAAGTTGGGGGCCCTGACTTGACTTTGAAAGCCTCTGCATACTCTCCTAGGAGCAGAACTTTCAAGCAGGAATCCCTGCTGCAGACTCTCCAGAGGAGGGGTCAGGTGGGCTGAGACAGTGCTACCAAGTGTTTTCTTTAAAGTTTCTGTTTTCTATTCATTGAATTTTTGTTCTTTCAGCCACAGGCTCCCCATGATTCTACCCAGGTTCCAGGGTATGTATTTTCCTTGACCCTGACAAACATGTGAGTTTGGGGTGTCAGCACTGAATCCCTGGGAGGTTGCTGTCTTGCAGCCCAGGGATGAGTTTCTCAACACAACTTCAGTTGCTCACACTCTTTGGCTAACCAGGGTGAGAACCCTTTTTGAAATAGTTCTTTCAGGGAGGAGATGGCTGCTGGAACCTTCTGCTTGTTCCCCCTAAGGGAACAACCAGAGGATCCATTCCAGGTTGAACACCTCTGCTGGTATTTTGCTACAGCTCTAGGCTGTCACAGGGCTCCCCGTTCCTCTCCTGTTTGTGTAGATCTGATTGAAAATCAGATCTCTGAGGGTAGGACCTGACACTAGTGAAAAGTTCTCCAGGAAAATTTTGATGCAGATGCTCTAAGACACTGGTTCTCATTCTTAACTGCTCACTAGAATCACCTGGGAACTTTCCAAACTCAATGCTTAGGCTGCAACCAAAGAAATTAAACTAGATTCTTGAGATGGGACCAGGCATTAGTTTTAAGTCTCAGGTGGTTCAAGCCAGTGTACAGCGATGTTGAAGAAGCACTGTCTGTCACTGAAGGAGGCTGTGACTACTGTCCACACAGGATCCAGGGGTCTTTTGTCCTACCGAAGCAACAGTGATGAGTTGAAATGAAGGAGTACTTTGTCGTGAAGAAACAGGGGAAGCACAACTATGTTGCTTATAAATATAATTTATTACCTGTTTAAAAATTCTTTCTTACATTTTGTACATGTTGGCCAACGGAATAAATGCAGGCAATTTACAAACCAAGGGGACTGCAGGAAAAATCAGGAGAGTCAGCCAGGGAGAGAAAAGAGGCACACCTAAAGCTGGTGTCCCTCACCTCTACCCTACAGGAAGGCAACGATGGAGGGCTGGGTAGCTCTCCGCCGCCGCCAGGGAATTTTTTAGAAAAGGAATTGCATAGAAGGTACAGCAAGAGGGAACTTCACAACAAAAGAAGTGTTCCATATCTGAGAAGCCAAGGTTCTGTTGTTTTGCTTAAAAAAAGAGAAATGACAAACCACAAAACCTCAATCTGACATTTCTGCGGTTGAACTGTTCCAAAGAAGAAAACAGGAGGATGACCCAGCTGCTGCAGCTCAGACCGCGGGCAGCTGTTCTGTGACAACCTCTGGTTATCTTCTTTAGAAAGCAGAGAGAAAGGTCACCATGGTACAGCTCAACGTGGAACTCCACACAGACGATACCGTGACAACCAACACACACAAAGGTGATGATATCCCTGCAACTGGCTCAGTGCCTTCTGCCTGGGTGAGGGCCTCACTGCCAATAGCAGGTCTAGGTAAGACTGAAGGAAAGAGTGCAAGTGGCCTGTTGAACTCCGCCCAGTTCCTGCTCTTTTCCTTCCCAAGGCCTGAAGGATCACACATCTGAGGTTATACCCCTGCGTTTACAGGTGTCCTTAAGGACTTTAGGAATACAAAAGGGCAAAGGCTTTTTCCACTGGCTGTAGATTTTTTATGCTATTTTAAGACGTTTGTTTTAACACCTAGAACATAGCTCAAGTCATGATTGTTTGGTGTCGCCTTACCATACTGCTGAGGGTCAAAGGCCAAGAGCCAATCCACCTTTTAGTGCAGATCAGTAAAAGCTGTACACTGGGAGTGTTCCACCCATCAGCGGCATGTGGCTCCACAGCAGGTCTGACAGTACCTCCTCCAGTAGGCCTCAAAGATGACCCAGCATTTAGACATTTGTAAAGGGACCCTGAAGTGTATGACCTGCAATTTATAATTTTGCTGAAGCACAAATCTGAAGTGGTATGATAGAATGCTTGTATATGGTAAGCAAATGACTTTTGGGCAGCTGATTTTAGATCAGCGTACCTTCCTTGTTTTCTACTCAACTAGTGGGCCATAGCTGCCACGATGTTCTATGGGGATTTCCAGTTTAGGATTCTGAGGCTCTCTGGAAAGATCCTTTGATTACACAAGAGTCTGAGTATAGAGAGGACTGGGGAATACTCTCTTAGAATTGTTTGGTTTTGTGTGCGCCTACATTTGCAGACCCCTTTGGGTTTGTCTTGGTATGCCTTTCCACTCACACTAAAACAGGCCTGAGGCATACACTCCATTTGGTTGAATAAGCCCATTAATATCCCACCACAGATCAATACAGGCAGTCGCCAAGCTCACTGGAAAACCAGGAGCCATGAACTCGTCTGAAGACAGATTATTAAAGTAGGATTTCTGAAAACATGAGCAGCCACATGGCCAGTAAGATGAAAGAATGAGGAAGGAAATTCATTGTTAGACCTTGTCTGTGGAGAAAATTCACCCTGTGACATTTAAGAGTATCTCCCCACTTTTCAAAAATAGGTTTTCAGGCCAGAATTCTGAAAATAATTATGACTTCATTTGGCTTACTTATCCTGCATGGACACAAGCTTAAATTAACATTGGTTACAATATATGTATTTCCCATATTCCTTATTCCATTAAAAAATCTTTAGGGATGCAAAGGAAATCTTTCAAAGTGATCATTAAAGCCGGAGATTATTCAAATAGATCTCTTAGGGTAGAGAAACAGCATTTCATTGCACAGAGGAAAAGTTCCAAGGATTTCAGTCAATATTAGCTCAGTACATTTAAAAAATACAAAATTAATACAAAAACAAATAGTTGGTCCTATGAGGCACTCGAAAGGTTAAAAAAATTATTAGCTTCAGATAACAGTAAAAATATTCTTCCATATTGGATCTATAAAATCTAATGGTCACTGGCCATGATTGATCATCTTTACAAATAATTGGTTTTGAGCAATGGCATTCTGATTTAAAAAGGCTTCTCTGTTCTCAAAGGAGATGGCTGGGGCCTGATGTCACTCCAGCTGTTGCTCTGGTACTCCCTTTGTTCACTGGCCTTGGACTTGAACTGAAGTCTCCACGTGAAACAGAGGCCCTGTCCAGAACAACTGGCAGGAAATGATAAAACTCACCTTCTGCTTGAAGACTGCACCACCAAACATTTTCCACCTCCCTTACCTATGCTGGCAGGATCCTACACAGATTTATGTTCAGCCCTAGGGTGGGCCTTACAGAACAAAGGCTTTCAGATTCTGGGGAAATGCTATCACCTTACCAGCTCCCCTGTTCTTCTGGGTCAGAGAAGCCTCAGTGACCCGAGAGCACAGCTGCTGTGTCCCTGACAGATACACACAGGAGGAAACAAGGGCAAGAGCCTTGTATGCTCTTCTCCAGAAGAAATGTCTCGAGTCTACCCTCTGAATAATGGTTTTAAACAATACCTTACTTTCTATGTCTTTAAAGACCTATTACTTTTTCAGAGTGCCCCAAACTTGGGCCCTCTGACTCTTCCATAAACGTTGGCTCTACTCTGATGAGCGAGAGAGAAAAATCCATACAGTAACAGCATGTGTGAAATGGCTAATGATGATGCAGTTTAGTGTTAGACACTTCACCACCCACCCTGGGTCTTGCCTCAAAGAGCTTAGACCAAATGAGAGGCGGGAGTTTCAGTGTCACAGGTGAGTGACCACTTTGGAAGATGTGAAAGGCTGTTAGCTGTGTGTTCTTTGATGTCACACATCCTGCATGACCATGTGCCCATATATCAGCTCTGAATCCGACTTTATTCCTTCCAGATCACTTTAAGAAAATATGAATTAGGGTGTTGAGAAGAAATGAAAACAGGATGAAACTGCTGCCATTACATTCCAAATTCAGAAGAAAAGCTTCTCGTTCATCCGCAGTTACAATTCTTTCTTCCTTAGACACAGTATTCCCATTTGCATATATGACTTACATCTAAGAAGATACTCTTACATTTCCAAAGACAAATATTAGGAGATTTGAAACATACAAAGCCCAATGAAAGCCATAAATGTTAAAAATGATAACTTTCAAAGACTTTTATATCGATTTTATGTATTTCTATTACAAGAAAGCAGCTTAAGATGTGTATGAATGACGATGCACAAGCTCATAATGTTGTGATTTTGAGAAGGGTGATTTCAGTGAAAAATGTGTAAAGAAATTATACATTTGAAGTGACAATTTCCCCACATCTATTGTCAGGTCCTGTTGAGCTCTAAGTACTCATTCCCTTTGTCAACTTATAGTGTTACATGAAGCTCGGGGCAGATTGCGTTGTAGGCCACTAGATGGTGCCATACTCAAAAGATAGCTTTCCCCTCCCTCTGAAGAAGGAAGCTGGCCTTAGGCTGTGTGGAAGCAGGATGTGGCACCTTGGATGGCTGATGAAGTGGCTCCCTATGAAATGAACTGCTATGTCTAGACCTAAGTTGGAGAGCAATCTAACAGCTATTACTGTACCCCAGAGACGAAGGACAGCAGAATTCCTAGTGAAAATTGGCACGGTGTGTTGTAAGGAAGTTGTTGTTCATTTGATGGGAAACGTCAGCTCGGTGAAGATGAGGAACTCACAAGGAGTCAACCATCCTTCCCTTTTCTAGTGGTGGGAGGAACCCCAAGAGTCCTCGACAGCTTTAATAATGCCATTCCTGTTTGCTCAGTGTTTATTGGTGACTTTTTAATCAAATTTGGAGTTGATTCATTTGAATAGCTACATGTTTGCTCCCTCTACTTTTAATGAGGCACAAAAGTTCCTTTGAGTGTCCAGTTCAGATTTCTAGTTCTTGATTTCTATAGATGATTCTGCAACACCAGTACTATAGAGCAATCTTGAAAAGTTTATTTTAAGATGCAGCTATGGACAATAACTCCTCTTTTTAAAAATAACTGAAGTTTTTAATTTAGAACAATCTCATTGGTATAGACATCATCCACTGATTTGTCCATCCACTGAATTGTCTATTAGTGCCATCTCCCCCTTAATGATCAGTGGAACAAATATTTTTATATATGGACATTCTGATGCACAGCGTGGCTGGAGAGAGATAATAGAATATGTATCTAAAACAGAAGATAAATAAATAGCATTAAAGAGACTCCATAACAAGGTATCAAGTGTTCCTCAATGATAGGGTTGGAGAAGTTGGAGAACATCAAGAAGTAACCAAAATGGGAGAGGAAATACATGTTGAAAGATGGGATAAAATACATCAAATCCAGCCAACATCCTGGACACCTCAAGCCCTAACATAAACCACAGTCCTGTGTAGAAGGTTCTTATTCAGCACATGGTACAGGTGTTTCAGTCTTGGTTTGGCTACTGACTGTTGACTGTTCCCCACCTGCTGAATGAATTAACTCCCTGTGTTAAACAAAAAGCCTGTGATGGTCTCAAGAAAACTTTTTTGTTTATACAAAGTTGTTTGATGCTTAACATTTTACAGGAAAAAAAAAAGCCTTTACCGAACAGTATTAAAGCAAAGTTTAAGAGGAATAAAAACATATTAAGTTCCTATTGCAAGAAGTACTTGATGGAATGGTCTTGATATCAAGTCACCAAGACAATAATAAAGCACAATTTATCACTAGTCAGAAAGGCTAGAAACCTAGGGGGCCCACGAGAGAACAAGAAAGTGATACTAAAGGGATGCCATCTCTCAGTGAACAGCATAATGTACTGACACAAAGACACGCCTTTAAAGCTGAACAAATATATTGCGGGTTAGAATAATTCTCTGCCAAGTCAAAATTACTGGAAAGGTGTAATGTAGCCTAGGCAGAAGGCTAGCTGACTAATGGTCCAGGACAGAGTCCACTGTCGTTTTCAGACTGATGAATGAGACTGGAGGCATCGCAAAAAAATCCAGCATTTTAGAACTGGAGATGATCTAATTCCACTTCTTATATTACAGGTAAGAAAACTGAGGTCCAATGAGCTTCAGTGCCTTCCCCAATATAGCACAGCTAGACAGAACTGGTTTCCTGATTTCCAGCTCAGAGGCTGTTTCCCCAACCACACTGCCCCTAAGGCAGACAGAGTGCCAGGGTCGCCAGTGGGGTCACACAACCACACTACTAAAGTAAATTTCAGAGCAAACATTTCTCAGAGGAGAAAGACTTGCTTGAGCAAGTAGAAAGAAGAGATTGATAAACCAGTGAGCGCTTACTACCTTTCCAGGCTAGAATGGTAGGAGAGGGTCAAAGGTCAAGGAAGCAATGCCCATGGGACAAAGCTGGTCACCACACCCACCTCTTAGGTGAGGGAGTGAGGCAGGTCTAGTCAATACCAAACACTAACAACTGCTAACAAAAAACAGAAGTTAAAAGAAAAACCCTTTTACTAAAATACTTGTAGATACTCATCAATAATAATGATACCTTTATAAAAAAGCTTCAAATTTCATATTACAAACACGCTGAGAAGAAATGTTGGGTGTGTTTGAACATGAATCACTACTTCCCTGCAGTGCTCCAGCTTGACTCCCCACCAGCACAAGGTAGGTGCCCCGAGGCACAAGGAATCTTAGTCATTTCCCCTTTACATTTAGATTCCTCCACTTCCCTGATGCAAACAGTAAAACTGGTTCTACAAATTCTAGAAACAGAACACCGATTGGGAGGATTATCCTAGACACTTGATGGATGAGATTTGTAGCAAAAGTCTGACTTCTCTGTAAATTACTAATCTGAAATAGACACAACAAACCGTCCACAGCTTCAACTTCAAATGATCTGAACAAAAATAGAATGAGCCATGGACAGTGTCTGCATCCCTGTCCAATTTGATGTAAACAACGTTTGTAGAAATTGGGTTTGTTAAGAAAGTTTATCCATATATCTGGATAACAATAAAATGCGTTTCCTAGGAAACTGTAAGATCCTGTACCATATAGCATACAGCCCAACTAAGAGGAAAATTAGGTTGATTTCTAAATTCAAGGTACAAATTTACACAATTTTTCTCAACTCCTGTGATGCTGTCCGGGTAAAGTGGGCGTGGACATCGGTAGTTATATCTGTTTTCTTCTCTTTCCCGCTGCCATCTTGCCTGTGAAGCTCATTGGTCGAGTTTGGATTTCCTCCCCAGCTGTGTTTCCCCAGGACCCCTGGATGGCCACAGACTCCCTGTGCGTTTTCTTTCTTTGTTTTCTTTTCCAGTGTGGTCAATACTGCCCTTCTGCAGCTAAAGACACTACTGTTTCATGTCTTCCCATTTCTTCCAAGACAGCTGCCAGGGTGCTCAGGTTTCCATCTGGGAAGTTCTGTGCCTCCCAAAGATCCAGGATTACGCCAGTTGGGCTTGATTTGGTGGCAAAGTAATTCAAGTACCTGTAATTGGGAACGGGAAAATGTGCTGAACGGCGTGTTTTATGGATCTATTTCCTCTTCTGTATTTACAGGGCTAAACTTCTTTGTCTTTTCATCTGTCTTGAAGTATCTCAGTCCTACTGAGGTACTTCTAACGACTAAACCATGCTTAATTAGATCAGCCCCAGGCAAAAGATGTGATGTTTAACTTTGTTAACCTCAACTCTGAGTAAGATAATTTAAGAGACAAGATGTCTATGGGTCATATCCTAAGCAGGAAATCAAGAGACTTATGTTTTCTTTCCAGCCCAGGCTCTGATGATCTTTGACAGGTCATGCCACATTTTTGCTTGGGAGTGATGGCAACATTGTACAAAGTAGAGGTTCTTGGGGCCTCTTTATAACTTAATATCACTGCTATGTTGGCATGTTAATTATTCATCAAACATTAGGTCCTGCTCAACTGGAGATGAGGAACAATAATTTAGTGATTAAATATATTACTCAGGAGGATTTAGCCCATCAACTTTGCAACATGGGTCACAAAATTTGATACTTAGAAATGTCAAACCCAGAATATCCCTTCAATCTGTTTGCAATTCTGGGGTACAAAGTATAAAGAAGGAGTTTAATGCATGTTTGCAGAATGAAAAAATAGAGGTATGGATGGGGGAAAAAAAAAAAGAAATGCTGCTCTATGTCTAACAGTTTGAGTCCTGAAAACCTGCGTCTAACGGAAAGACACTGGTCTTGGATCTGGCCACACCTACCTGTCCAGGTTTAGCTTATGCGCCAGCATCCTCCAGTCATGGCCTCTCGTCTGTGGGGCATCCAGGCTGCTGCAGAGCTTCTGCCGGATGGGGAGAGGGATGCTGAAAGCACTTGGCCCTGTGACGGTGGTGATGGTGCTGGCAGGATCCAGCAAGGGCAAATCTATGCCAGTAGGTTCCTGCAGAAACAGCACAGCATTATTTCTGAAGACAAAAGCAATCCCTATTGAACTCATCAACATAATACCACACTTTGAGTGACAAGAAGAGAATGGGTACATTATTCTTCTCAGTGAGAAGGGCTTCTTGGCCTGAAAGTTGTGTGTCACTCTAGGTAACTTGGCCCGGGGTGGACAGAAGGACATTTTGAGCTAATTTGCGTAGCCTTTCATTCTAGGCCTTTGATGAGGATTGGGTAGATGGAAAGCTCTGGTGTGACTCAATCATGGTTTTTCTAACGGGATTCTCTAGGAAGAGAGAAGAGAGGGAATAGTAATGCTCCTAAAGTTTGAGATTTCAAGAAGTAGAGAATGTTCAAAAGGCCAGTTCTTGAAGATTGAACAGATTTGAGGATTAGAGTACTTCCCAAAACCATCTGAAGGGAATGCCCTGGACCAGAGTTCCAGTAAACTCTCCCTCTAACCCTGCCGAAGGTGGTTTACACTTTCTTATCTTGCTGAGTGAAATGGAACAAGGCTAAACAATATCAAATTAATAGACTTCTTTTTTTAATAGAAAATGATAAACAGTACATTGCTTTAGGGCAAGCTGATAACATCCTCCAATTGCTGAACATCTTTTTTTTTTAAATCTAATTTTAGTAGAGAAAACTATAAATTGGCTCTTAAAATAGTTTCAGGTCATAAAACAGCACAAATGCAAAAATCTGAATTTCATCTGCAAGAGAAACTCTAATCATTTTCTGATCACTTCTGTTGGTTAGAAAAGCAAAAGCAAATATTGCCTGGGAACTATTAAAGCAATAAAAGAAAATACACTTAATCTACATTAAATGTCATCTCTGTTGTTTGAGGCAGGTTACTCCTTGGTGTGCATAATTAGTTGCTGGAGCATAAATTAGCCACACACTTTCAGCCATCATGAAGTCTCTGATGTCCTTCAAAGTGTTCATCCCAAGCGTTCAATGCCAAAGTTGCCCTGAGCCCCTGCACCCTGCTCTCTCCAGATGCCTGAGTACTGGCACTGCGGCAGGTGGGTGGGGTCTCAGCAGAGTGTTCTCCTTTCTGGGATCAGCAGCCAATGCTGACTTCTAGCTTTTTGAAATCCTACCTCACAGAGGTCATCTAGGGGTTTGGAGGGCATTGTTGGAGCAAAACTAATTTTTATTTTTGCCATAATGTGCACAGTGATGCTAGCTGCAATCACAGTATATGGTCTCAAAATTCAAAGCTTGGCAAACAGCTCCCCTTGGCTCCTTTGTTTCAGCTCCAGCACATACCAGGATTTAAAGGACTGTAAGGAAAAAGAGAAGCACCCAGTGGGAACTGGAGTTCTGAATGAGAATCAACCCGCAGCTCTTCTCCCCACAGGCACAGCTCTTTCCAAAGAACACAAGGAGAGAGAGTTCCTGACCTCTAGGAGCATGAAGTTTAAAGAAAGGCAACTAAAAGAGTCATCTGAGGACGCATGCTGGTGTTCCTTAATGGATTTATGTTCTGGTGTCTGAACCCATGTCTCAGTGTATGTATTTGACATAGAAGGACACATGGATGAGTTAAGGGGGTAGAAGCAGAGAAATTCCACACTGTTTCCACAATATTGTGCCACCATCCATGTAAAGTCCTGCTTGCTGCTTTTCTGGACAATATCAGGATCTAAAGGGAAACCTACCTTATCCCCTAGTACATCACCAACCTGATCGCTCCTGGGTGGCAGTGGAGATTAAAGTTTGCACAGGAAGAATCTGCTTTTTGAAGCTCTGACTTGTTTCCCACTCTCCTTATCACTGTTGGCCATGGTAACCCCTGCTGCCATCCATCCTGCACATCTCTCTGCAGAGCTTCATTGATCGGCACCACCATTTCTCTTTTCTCCTCTTCTGCCATTAATAAGTATTAAATATCCCTCCTCCTGCATAAGTTCCAACTCTTAAATTTTTTTCATTAAGAAGTATTAATTGTACACACTAACAGAGTCCAGCGTATTTTCATACAGGCATAAAGGATGCACTGATCAAATCTCTTTCCCATACTCTGCCACCATTCCTAGTCTCTAGTAATCTCAATATTCTACTTCCTGGCTGACCCTTTATAAGCTTCTGCATATGAGACAGAATACGTGGTACCCATGTCTAGCTAATTTCACTTAACATAATGACCTACACAGCTTCCCATTTTACTATAAATGATAGCATTTCATTTTTCTTCTTGACTGAATAATAAATACTCCATTGTATATACCACATTTTCTTTATCCATTCGTCTGCTGATAGTGACCCAGGATGATGACTCTATATTTTAATTGTTTTGAATAAGCAGCAAGAAACATGGCTTATAGTTTATCTTGGTATTCTGATTTCATTTCCTTTCACTACATACCTAGAAGTGAGACAGCTGGATGTGTTCTCCATGTTTACATTCCCACTGCCAGTGCACCAGCTTCCCCTTTCTTCACGTTCTCATCAGCATTTCTTATCTTTTGACCTTTTGATGATAGCCATCCTGACTGGGATATGATGACATCTCTTTGCAGTTTTAATATTTGCATTTCCCTGATGGCTATATTTTTCCATATATTTGTTGGTCATTTTTATTCTTTTGAGAAGTGTCTATTTAGATCATTTGACCATATTTGATTGGGTGACTTTGTTAAGTTTTTAGAGTCCTTTGTATATTATTGCTATTAATTCTCTGTCAGCTAAATAGCTGGCAAGATTTTTTCCCATTGTGAAGGTTGTTTCTTCCCTCTTTGGTTTACTCTCCTGTGTAGAAGCTTTTTAATTTGATGTAACTTCAATTCTGTTAATTCTTTAAATTCCTGAGCTAATATAATTCTATTCAGGACATTATTGCTTATCCCTGTATCTTGAAGGGGTTTCTGCTAAAACAAAATTTTAGGTCAATATTTCAGAGTTTCAGATCTTACATTAAGGTTTTTTGATATATTTTGGGTAGATTTTGGTAAAGGGTGAGAGACAGGGGTCAGGACTCAATCTTCTACAGGTGAATGTCCAGTTATCCCACACCATTTATAGAAAAGACTGTCTTATCTCCAGTGTATATTTTTGGTACTTTTGTTGAGAACTAAGTGGCTATGTGTGTGTGGCAGGTTCATTTTCAGGTCCTCTATTCTAGTCCTTTGGTCTGCATGTCTGTTTCTATGGCAATGCCACACTGTTCTTGTTACTGTAGCTCTATTGTATGTTTGTATTGTGATGCCTCCAAAATTTGTTGATATCCCCCCGTCTGTTTTGCTTTCACTGTTTGGGATCTTTTACGTTCCAAAATATTTTAGGATTGTTTCTTCTAGTTCTGTGGAAAATGTCATTGGAATTTTGATGTAGATCACTTTTGACAGTTTGACCATTTTCTTTATTTTTTTAAGAGAGAGGGACAGTGAGAGAGAGGATCAATTTTATTTAGTTCTTCATGTGGCTTTCGTTGCTCACACACTTCATGTGTACGTGGTGCTGGGGTTCAAACTTGTGTCCCTTCGCATGAGAGACAAGCGCCAAAACTGCTGAGCCACCACTCCAGCCTCCGTTTGGGCATTTTAACACTCAATTCTCCCAATCCATGAATATGACAGGTCTTTCCATCTTCTAGTATCTTTGAATTCTTTTGTTAGTGTTTATAATGTCCACCTGGTTTGGTTTGGTCCTGGGTATTTCATTTTATTTTGAAGTCTTTGTGAGAATAGGATAGTTTTCCTGATTTATTTTTCAGTGAGTTCATTATTGGTATATAGAAAAGTCTCTGGATTTTGTATGTTGATTTTGTATCACACTACTTCAATTTATCTGTTCTAAGAGTCATTGAGTAGAGTCTTTACAGAGTCTTCTATCTATAGATTCACATCATCTGCAAATAGGGATAATTTGACTTCCTCCTTTCATATATATATCACTTTTATTTATTTCTCTTGTGTAATTGCTCTGGTTAACATTTGTAGTACTATATTAAATTAGAGTGGTGTAAGTTAACACATTTGTCTGAATCCTGATTATAAAGGAAATGCTGTCAGTTTTTCTCCATTCAGTGTGATGTTGACCCTCCATGTGGCATATGTAACTTATTATGTTGAGGTATGATCCTTCAATGCAGTTTCTCTACAAATTTTGTCATGAAGGAATATTGAATTTTATCAAAGGCTATTTCTGTACCTATTACAATGGTTGTGTGGTTTTTCTTTTTGATTTTATTTATAGCTGTTTTGTGTTTATTGTTTTCTGCATGTTGACTTATCCTTGCATCCTGGGAATGAAACATACTTGATTGTGGTGTATTTAATGTGTCATTGAATTTGATTTACAAGTATTTTATTGAGAATTTTTGCATCTGTGTTCATCAAGGATATTGGTGTTTAGTTGTGTCTTTGGTGTTGTGTTCTTATTGGGTTATGGTAGCAGAGTAATGCTGGCTTCATAAAATAAGTTTGTAAAAGTTCTTTCCTTTTTTATTTTATAGAGGAGTGTTGGTGCTGATTCTTATTTATGATTCTGGTAAAATTCAGTAGTAACCTGTCCAATCCTGAGCTATTCTCTGTTGGAAGACTTAAGGAAAAAAAAAAAACAAAAAACTAATGATTTAATATCACTGCTTTTTATTGATCTGTTTAGGTTTTTAGTATTACTTGGTTCAATTTTGGTAGGTTACATGTATCTAGAAATTTGACTGTTTCCAAGATTTTCCATTTCATTGTAATATAATTTTTCAAAATAGTCACTAATGTCATCTGGATTTCAGTGATAGCTCTTTCTTATAATATCCCCCTTTGTCCCTAATTTTATTTATTTAGGTATTTATTTCTTTTTATTCATTTAGCTAAGTGTTTCTCCTTCTTTTCAAATAACCAACTGTTCCACTGAATTTTTTTTGCAGTGTTCTTTTAGTCTATTTCATTTTATTTAACTCTTTATTTTTTCTTCCCTTTACTGATTTTGGTTGGTTTGTTCTCAGGTTGTTGTTGGTTTGTTCTTTGGTTGGTTTGTTTTCTTAGGATCTTGAGATAAATCAATAAGTATGTGAGATCTCTGGATTTTTGGTTGGTTTTGTTTTTGTTTTGTGTGTATGTGTTTCTGTGCTTTGAATGCAGATACTTATAGCTATAAACTTCCCTTTTAGTACTGCTCTCACTATACCCTACATATTCTGGTATGTTTTGTTTCCATTTTAATTTATTCAAGGATTTAAAATTTTCCTTCTTGATTTCTTCAGTGATCCATTGTTTGTTCTAAAGTGGACTGTACACTCTCCATGTGTCTGTATAGTTTCTTTTGCTGATGATTTCTAGACAGACCAAGAAGTCTAACATGCATGCAAATTGGGCTCACATGAAAGCCACCATGGAAAAATGAAGGTGAAGGTGGGCAGCTTGGCTGCTGGCTGAGATGGGATCTCGAGGCCTCTCCAGTCCATCTAGGGCGCACCACCAGCCCGTCTTGCCTGCCCTGCCAGGGAGGTGGAGCATGAGCGCATGTGTTAGGACCCAAAAGATGGTGAACTGAGCCTGGGCAGGGCAAAGCCAAAGGAACCTGGTGGAGGGAGGTCCATAGTGGTCCAAATGTGCAAATCGATTGTCTGACCGGGGTATAGAGGCAAAAGACTGATTGAACCATCTAGTAGCTGGTTCCCTCTGAAGTTTCCCTCAGGATAGTTGATAAAATCCAATGAATTGTTTGAATTTTTATGTGATGAAATTTACTTTATAGCCTAAGATATAGTATATCTTGGAAAAAGTTTCAAAACCTGATGAAAAGAATGTGTATTCTACAGCTATTGAATAGAACATTATGTAGAGTACTGTTATGTCTATTTGATCTGTAGTAAAGTTAAACTTTGTGTTTCATTGTTTTGGGGCCTATCTATACTTTCATATTCAGTTTGTGATATTTGGGTTATATTTACTTACAATAATTATATATTTTTGATAAACTATTACCTTTATCAGTATGTACTGATCTTCTTTGTCTCTTCTGACTTTGGCTTGAAGTCTATTTTGTTAGGTATGAGTATAGCTACTCCTGCTTGCTTTCAGATTCCATTCCCTTGAAATATCATTTTCTATCCTTCACTTTCAGTCCTTTTATGGCATTATCAGTGAAGTGAGTTTCTTTCAAGAAGCAGATTGTAGAGCCCTGTTTTTAATCCAGTCAGCCACACTGTATCTTTTAATTATAGAAATGAGACCATCTGCATTCAGAGTTATTACTGAAAGGTATTTACTAATTACTTTCATTTTATTTTTCTTTTGGTTGTTTAGAATAATTTATGTTCATTTCTTTCTCCTTTATCATCTTAGAGGTTTGGTGGTTTATGGAATTAATATTGATTGATTCATTCCTATTTCTCATTTATCTACTCTTCTAGTGAGATTTTTGTGATTGTGTTTATCTTGCTTTCTCTTCTGTGTGAAGGATTCTTTAAGAATTTTCTGTAATGTTTATTTAGTGGTCATGAATTCCTCAGTTCATGCTTATCTGGGAAGGCCATTATTTCTTCTTAGATTATGAAGGATAATTTTGTCCAATATAGGAATTAGTTTGGCAGCTAGTTTCTTTTAGGGCTTGAAATTTATCATTCCATGCTCTCCTGGCATTTAGAGCTTCTACTAGGATATCTTATGTTATTCTTATGGGTTAGGTTTATAAGTAACATTGCTTCTCTTGCAGATTTCAGTAGTCTTTTTTTGTTCTGTACTTTTGATAGTTTAACTGCAATACGATGTGGAAAGTTCTTTTCTGATTGTGGTCTGATTGGGTTCTAAATACATCCTGTACTTTGATGTCCATATCTTTCTCAATATTTGGTAATTTTTCTGCTATTATTTCACCAATTAGGTTTTCTATGACATTAACTTGTATTTGTCTTCTTTGTCTACACCTATGAGTCACAAGGTTGATTTTATAATTATATCTCATAGAGCCTATGTGTTTTGTTCATTCTTGTATTCTTAATTTTTTCTTCATTACCATTTGAATGTGATAATTCACCAATCTTATCTTCAAGGCCTGATATCCTCTTTTTTTGCTTGATTTAATCATGATAAAGCTTTTTTAAAAATTTGTTCAAGATAGTATTATATTTAGAAGGGAATTGTTGCTAAATAATCATGAACAAATGCATAGTGACAGAGCAAGTCAAGGCTGATGCCATTCTATGGTCTCCCCACTTTGGGTTCCCCCTACTTACTCCCATGTTAGTTGGGGTTCTCAAGGAAGTCGAAGTTGATATCCCCCTACTCCCACTTTCCTTACCCCCCTCTTTTCATCCCCCAGCATCATTCCCTAGGTATGGTTCCCCCTGTTCATGTCAAAATTCACTCATGTTGAGGTTATTATTAGCTTTGCCTACTTTCAGCCTGTTTCTGAAAGTATTCTAGCTTCCACATGCGAGAGAAAACATTCGGCCCTTGAGTCTCTGAGTTTGGGATATTTCACTCAGCATAATTTTTGCCATCTCCATCTATTTGGCTACAAATGTCATATTGTTTTCTCTAATAGCAGAGTAGAATTCCATTGTATATATGTACCACAATTTTTTAATCCATTTGTCCAGTGAGAGGCATCTGGATTGGTTATTTAGTAAATCGAGCTGCTAAAAACATTGATGAACCTATATCTTTGTAACATGCTGTTTCTAGCTCTTTTTGGAAAATACCTAGGAGTGGATAGCTGGGTCATATGGTAGTTCCAGTCCTTGTTTTTTGAGGAGTCTCCACACTGCTTTCCAGAGTGGCTGCACCAGTTTGCAGTCCCACCAACAATGTGACAGTGTTCCTCTCTTCCCACAACCTCTCCAGCATCTGTCATTATTCATATTCTTCATTTTTGCCACTTTGACAGGAGTGAGGTGGAATCTCAGTGAAGTATGATTTGCATTTCTCTAATTGCTTGTGATGTAGAGCATTTTCTCATGTTTATGAGCTTTTTGGACTTCCTCCGTTGAAAAATTTCTGTTTAGCTCCCTAACCCATTTATTGATTAGATTATTTGTGGTTTTGATGTTCAGTTTTTTAGTTCTTTTTATATTCTTGATATTAACCCTCTATCCAAAATATAGCAGGCAATTATTTTCTCCCATTCTGTAGGTTCTCTCTAGACACTCGTGACTAAATCTTTATCTGTGCAAAAGCTTTTTAGTTTAATTGTATCTCATTCATTTATTCTTGGCTTTAATGCTTGCACTATGGGAGTCTTGTGAAGGAAAGTGGTGCTGAACCCTATATCGTGTAGTGTTAATCCTACTTTTTCTTAAAGCAATTGTAAAGTTGCTGGTTTAATTTCCAGATCCTTGAACCATTTTGATTTGATTCTTATGCAGGGTGAGAGGTTAAGATCCGATTTCAGTTGTCTACATATGCCTGTCCAGTTTGCCAGCACCATTTGTTGAACAGGCTGTCCTGCTTCCACACTGTTTCACCCCCTTTATCAAATATCAGATGGTTAAAGATTTGGGGGTTCATCTCAGTATCTTCTATTCTGTTCTACTGGTCTTCAATTCTGTTTTGATACCAATACCACACTGTTTTTGTTACTATAGCACTATAGTATAATTTCAGGTCTGGAAATATGACATCACCTGCTTCCTCTTTACTGCTTAGTAACATTTTGGCTATTCTGGGTCTTCTCTTATTCCATACAAATTGGAGCGTTGCTTTTTCTATATCCATGAAGAATGTCATTGGTATCTTGATGGGGGATTGCATTGAATTTGTATAGGGCTTTCGGTAAAATGGGCATTTTGATTATATTAATTCTGCCTAACCAAGAACATGGAATGTTTTTCCATCTTCTCAGGTCTTCTGCAATTTCTTTTTTTAATGTTTGATAGTTTTTGTGGTAGAGGTCCTTGATATCATTTGTTAGATTGATGCCCAAGTATTTTATTTTTTTTTTGAGGAGATTGTGAATGGGACAGAGTTCCTGATTTCTTCTTCAGTGGACTTGCTGGACTATAGGAAAGCTAATGATTTATGAGTGTTGATCTTATAGCCAGCCCCTTTGCTGAAATCATTTATAAGCTCTAGGAGTCTTCTGGTTGAGTTTATTGGGTCTTCTAGGTATAGGATCATGTCATCAGTAAAATAGAGACATCTTGATTTCCTCTTTTCCTATTTGAATTTCTTTGATTTCCTTTTCTTGTCTGATTGCTCTGGCTATGGTTTTTCAAGGGCTATATTGAATAAGAGTGGTGAAAGTAGACAACCTTGTCTTATTCCTGAATTCGGTGGAAATGCTTTCAGTCTTTCTCCATTAAGTATAATGTTGGCTATTGGTCTGTCATAAGTGGATCTAACATAGTTAAAGTATTGTCCTCTGATCCCTATCTTCTGCAGAGTTTTGAGCATAAATGGGTGCTGAATTTTATCAAAGGCCTTTTCTGCATCAATTGAGGTGATTATATGATTTCAATTTTTAATTCTGTTTAAGTGGTGAATTACCTTTATTGATTTGTGTACATTGAACCAGTCCTGCTTTCCTAGAATGAAGCCCACTTGATCATGTTGTATTATCTTTTTAATGTATTTTTGGATCTGGTAGCTACAATTTTATTAAGGATTTTAGCATCTATGTTCATCAGGGAAATTGGTCTGTAGTTTTCTTTTCTTGATGTGTCTTTGAGGGGTTTTGGTATCAGTATTATTATATTTGCTTCATAAAAAGTGTTAGGGAGTGTTCTCTCATCTCCTGAAATTGTTCTCTTATCTCTTTCCTTAAATCTTCTTTCAATTCTTTGATTGAATTACTAATCATAATGTTGATACATTTTTTCTAGGTTTTCATCTAGGACCCTGACCCTGGACCCCTTGGGTGGAGAGTTATGAGGTTGAGGTGAGGATTATTTCCATTTTTCCTCATTTTCAGTTACAGGGAGTGTGGCCTGAGGTCCAGCAGTGAATAATTCTCGTGGGGGCTTTGCTTATGGTATTGGAGCTTCTTATCTCTTTGCTTATTTGGGCTGGGTTACAACTTGGGTAGCACAGTTCAATGGCTGCCACCGCAATCAGTGAAGCATTGTGAACCTTTAGGTTTTCTAATATCTCAAGGGATAGGTGGTAGAAGTCAACAGGTGCAGCCAATGCATGCACCAGACAGTGTCAACTGTAGCTGTTACAATGGTGATTAGCACTTATAGGAGCAATCAGATTAGAAGTTTTCTTCCATGAGAGCTCTCACACTACACTTTGATAGCAAACAAACACCCATTTTCAAGTATGATGTTCTCTTGAGTTTAGCATGTCCTCTGTAGGTGAGGGAAAAAAATGTCTAGAGAGCAAAGGGAATGAGGTAGGAAGGTAGTGTGGAACTTGTGACTTAGGAAATAGAGCTACAAGGTAGTAGAGTGATGTAGGCTATTAAGAATAAGGAAAAGATAGAAATGGGATGAGAATGGGGTAAAGACTTTGAGGGAGGACGAGAAAGAACAGAATAAAGTTTCGGAATTCACAGAGTAAAGGGAAGAAGAGGCTAGTATAGAGTGGGGGTCTCTCTGACCCAAGGAGACAGAGGAACAGTTGGCTATAATGAAGTCTTCCTTAGAATGTACCCCACGATATGGATACAGCAGTCAAACACAAGAAGTCAGAGTGACAGTAAAAGCCATCCGCATAGATGCACAGACAAACAAAACTACATACATCCAGGAACACCAATTTCAATAAGAACAATAGATAAAAAATAAGTAAAAAAAAAGGAGTTGGGAAGGTTCTGAATTATTACTGGTGAGGTCAATATGTACCATGAGGGAATGTGTTCATAGCTGACTTCTAGATGGAGTCACTTCCCAGTTGAGTTTGTTGGACAGAGTGAAATTTGGTGATCTCAGATGACAGAGAGATTCCCAGGAGGCCTCCCAGAATTTTTCTCCTGTAGAGGGGTTGCAAACAATCACCTTCTCTGCTTCCTGTGAAAGCAGACTTTAGGGCCACCCAAGTTGCATTCTTGGGCAGTTTAGTGTCTGCCTGCCCAAACTCCTGTCCCTCTTCAGCCAGGGACCCAGCAGCTGCTGGGAGTCTTGTGGATTCTGGTGCAGCTGTGTGGGACTCTTACTATTCCAAGGAGAGTGGCCAGCCCGTATTAAGCTGCCTCAGGATTGTTATCACCCCACTCTTGGGTGTCTTGTGGTCTTCAGTGGCCCCAAGAGTGATGTGTGGGAGACACCAGCCCAGCTAGACCAGTTTTTGTGGATATCTCAAATGCAACCACTAGGGGGGATGGAAGCCCAGTCCCACTTGGAGAACCCAAGACCTATGAAATCTTGTCTGTACATAGAGATCCGGATCTGAAAGTGGAGGAAGGGACTGAGTCCCGGCTGCCCCTTTTTTTGGTAGGTCCCTGAGGTTGACACTAGTCACTGCCTTGTCTGAGAGTTTCAGGCAGTGTCTTTTAGGCCTGTAGCAGGAGACCACCCTGGCTTATTTGGCACTATTGAGCAGAGTCCTGATCAGAGAATGCCTCCTGGAGTTCTGGTGTGTAAGGTGGTGAGTGGGAAGCCTCCAAATGCGAGTCCCAAGACAGAAGGGAGGGTCCACCAGTCCCACACAGTCCCCACGGCAGACAGTCAAGACACTGAGTATTTAGAACCTCTCCTCTGGACTGAGATCTAATCTGCACTGTAGCTGATGATTTTGGTTTCACTTTTGATGAAGGAATGTCCTCTAGGAGGAATCAAGATGGCAGTGCTGCCCCACTTCTTCATGTGATATGATTTATGGTCTCTGACTCATGTGTATTACAACAACCCCAGGGCCATTGTCATAGCCTCTAAAGACTGAGAGCACAGGGTTCCCACATCCAGGTTCTGCTGAGTGCTCACCACTGTGGCTGAATTAATTTTAGACAGCTTCTTCCTCTCTGGGCTAATTCCCCACCCCTAGGCTGGGTAGCTGGCTGAGGTGGTGTAACTACCAATCTGATTATTGCTCCATATTATTAAGCTTCTTTCCTTGGCTGGAAATGAATTTGGGGTGAAAATCCACCTCCCAGTATGGTACTTGTCCCACTGTTGGTGTCCCATAGCCACAGACATTTCTCATTCAGCACTGATGGGTATTCGAAGCTGCCACTGACGCTGCCATCTTACCACCATGATGAATCAACATCATTTTTTATTAACTTATTGAGCTTTTCATTTCCAAGATTTGTTTCTTTTTCAGAATCCAAATTTCTTCATGAAATTGTTCTTTTATGCCCTGCATTATTCCTGAATTCATTCAGCTCTTTATTCTTATCCTTTTTGATATAATTGATAATTTTTACATCATACTTTTAAATTATTTGGCATTTCATTCACTTAAATATCTCTGAAAATAGAGAATGCTTAATGAATATATGTGTCATCCTTGTACAGAGGCCATGCTAATCTTCTCTGTATTGTTCCTATTTTAGTATATATATGTTGCCAAATAATCAGCTTTGGTGTTTTTGTTCACATTTTCTTTGGCTATTTTGGGGTCTTTTGTGTTTCTCTATGAATTTCTATGTGAATTTGTTTCTAGTTCTGTGAAGAGAGTAATTGGTGTTTTGATGTGGACTGAATTGAATCTGTAGATTATTTTGGGTGGTATGGCTCTTTTAATAATATTAAATTCTTCCAACCCATGGATATGGGAGGACTTTCCATTTACTGTGTCTTCTTAAGTTTCTTTCATTAGTGTTTGGTAACTTTGATTGCAGAGGTTTTTTACTTCCTAGGTTGGTTTTCCTCTGTATTTTATTTTTGAGGCTATTGTGAATGGGACTGTTTTCCTGATTTTTGTCTCAATGACTTAATTATTGATATATTAAAAAAGCTGTTTTTTAAATTTTATATCCTGTAAAGTATACTGAGTTTATCAGTTCTAATAGTGTTTTTTAATTTGGTAGAGATGACCTTTAGGTTTTATATCTATAAATTATACCATTTACAAAGGGGAATAATTTTATTTGTATCCCTTTTATTTCTCTTGTGAAATGCCCTGGCTAAAACTTCTAGTACTATAGTGAAAAGAATGATGAGTGTGGATACCCTTACCTTAGAAAAAATACTTTCCATTTTTCTTTATTCACTGTGATGCTTGTTGTGAGTCTGTCATTATAGCCCTTATTATGTTGTGGTATAATCCTTCTATACCTAATTTGTTCAGTGTTTGTATCATGAAGAGATGTTGAATTTTATTAAATGCTTTTTCTATATCTATTGAGGTGATTATGTGATTTACATCCTTCATTTCATTGATGTATGTTGAATTTTATTAAATGCTTTTTCTATATCTATTGAGGTGATTGTGTGATTTACATCCTTCATTTCATTGATGTGATATTTAACATTTAGTGATTTTCATATATTTAACCATCATTATATCCATGTATTAAACTTACTTGATCATGGTGAATGATCTTTTTGATGTGTTGTTGAATTCTATGTGCTAGGTTTTCTTTCTGTCTATTTTTTAACAGAATTTTTGCATCGCTGTATCAGCACATGCTTTTCTGTTTTTGCCAGATCTTGGTAATAGTTGTCTCAGAGATTGAGTCTGGAAGGGTTGGTTACTTCCTTTCTAATTATGTGGAATGGTTTGAGGAGAATTGGCATTAGTCCTTTCTTAAAAGTTTAGTCACAACTCTTTTTTTTTTTAAGAGAGAGAGGAGAGAATGAGATAGAGAAAAAGAATCAACTTTATTTTTTCATCTGCCCTTAGTTTCTCAGACACTTAGTTGTGTATGTGGGTGATGCTGGGGTTTGAACTCTAACCACTAAGCCAACACTCCAGCCCCTAGTCCCAACTCTTAATCAAGCAGTAAGAGATATTTTCTTGACTTGCCTCATTGACTGTTATTAGATCTCATAGTTGGTACACATAAAGTGAAGAGGCTAGGCCCAACACAGTGAAAGAACTTCATCATTTCACAATCTGACCCCAACCTTTTTCAAATTACCCCATCCTTGGTGTGACTTCACCTAACTCCTACTATCCTTGGGCTGAACACTCACAATTCAAAGTACCATATATATGTGTGCTAACAGTTCTTCTGCCCTTCCATCTCTGTCTCCTCTTTAGAAATCTCTTAGGGCACTTTTGCAGCTCTTCTGCATTCCTCATGTTCTTCCCTGTGCATTTTGGTTAACTTACGTGTGAGTTCTTTGATTTCTCAAAATTTATGTGGTCAAAGTATTTTTGTCATTCTCAGGACCCCTGTGATACTGTGTCTTGCACACAAAACTGACTCAGTATTTAATTAAATGAGAGAAAATATTTTTCCTAGTATAGGATGTAGAATTCCATTCATGGAGTAGTTTATTCATCTTCTTCCAAATAACTGTAACTAATGGATTATTTTTTTCTCATTTTTAAATCCTGAAGTTAAAGGCCATTTAAAAATAAGCCTGGGTCTCAGGAAGATCTACTTACATATTCATGTTGCTCCCCTTTCCTTGGTGAGTAAAAACCAACACTACTTTATGTAGGCAATAACATCCTGAGCTCTCTAACTCTGGCTACTCTACTGATTTCTTTCTGTGTAGACAAAACAAGCTCTACAGGGCATAATTTCTTGTCTCTCTTACCAGATGGCTGACAATAGCTTTGAAGATAAAAGAAAAAGATATTCTATCTTCCCTCTCTCTCTCTGTGTGTGTGTATGTGCATATATAAAATTTACATTCAAATTTCAGCTAGTAATTAACTTTTATCATTAGTTTTTCCTTTACTTCCAGGTAAAAGTAGAAATCACCCTTAAAGAATGCTTATTACAATATTTGTTAATGGTATTGGTACCATCTGTCTTTGATGTTATGATTCCCTTAAACACCTGATTTTTCAGCGTTAACCAAACAGCTGCTATGAGTGATGGCACATACTTCAGGGCTTCATACATCCTAAGCATATGACATGCTACTGAACTCCACCCTAGCCAAGTCTTGAATTTCCTTAGCTCAGGTAATCTTTCTGCCTCAACCTCCCAGTTAGTTAGGACTACAGCTGTATGCCACTACACCCAGCTTCTATTTCTAAAGTCATTCAGAAAAATTAATTTTCTCAATTTTGAGTAGATTATTAAAAAATAGGTTATAGAAAAGAGATTTAAATAGAATGGTCATAGCACAGTAATATTACATTGTAAATATTTAATATTATGCTTGTATATATAAAAGTGCTATGGATCAGCTGTTAATAAAGGTTGTAAGATCTAAAAATGTTAGAAATTATATCAGTGGTCATTATTATCATCTGTATTAATATCTCAAAACCACTCCTTTTCCATTGTCCAGAGCCATGAACTAAAGCACCCTCGTGATAAACTTTTGCTAATTTGTAAATAGAAACTGAGTCTTATGGAAAGGGAATCTGAAGTTTAAGTTGATGAGAGATTCCAGAGATTGGGGTGGCAGAGTTTACTTAAGAACCCAGTTCCCCTAACAGTGAGAATGGTGAAAATACCTTAAGTGTGGACTCTGGATCAAGTTCTGCCCACAGCATTTGTTAACTCCGGTTCACCTAATTAACACAATGTACTCAACATTAATATATTACTATACTGATTTATGCTTGAGGAAACTAAGGCCAGAAGGGGGTAAATACCCATGTTGAGAATTTACAATTAAGTTTTTGTCTATTCCTAAAACTGAGTTGAGGCCTCAAAAACACTGTTTCTCTTTCTTTTGTAAACCATTTATTTCATTAGTGGTGAGTGTTATTATTCACCCCACACCTGTCTAAAATGAAAATTCGTTTATGCCAAAATTTTCAGACTTCCAGACATTTTCATTCTTAAACTTCATCTCTAATTAGAGGCTTGAAGGAATCTCTAGTACAGGAACCAGATGGGTTTACCCTATATGTCATCTGTAGGCTGTTCTCTGGTGGGCAACAGGTCTTTTACCTGCCAGTGAGGCCAAGGGCTATGTGCTTTTTAAAATATCTGCATGTGAGTCCCCTTGGGTGGCAGAGGACTGGGAGAGGGGCAGCATATTCCTCACAAGTCAACTCATTCTTGGGAGATTAGACATTGGAGTTGGAAACCCAACTCACCTGCCACCTTGCCCTGTGACTCTAGGAAGGAATAGGGTTCAGAAGAAATTAACAAATGGAGCCCTTTCTCTTTTTGTTTATGGGCTGTCAGTCACATTGGACCCCGTCTCAGTTTTTGATGAGGGTCCTGGTCTCAGGACTCCCTAGAGTCCATTGTTCATCCACAAGGTCTCAGGCCCCAACATCAGTACCAGATCCTACACGTTTCTCTGTGTTCCCTGACCCACATTCAAATGCTAACCACATGATGGAACTCAGTGACCCAAAAGAAAAGACAGCAGAGTGCCTCTTAATCCCAGTCATCTCCACTCTGGTTACTTCTTCCTCCTCACTTACATGTGTTTGTCTGTCACATGGGCAAATGCCTCTGAGGAGACTGCAGGGCTGGCCTCTGTGCTGACACCAAGCACAAGAAATAATCTTTCTTCTATGGTGGCACAAGAAAGAAAGTCCTTAAATTGTGATCACACTATGCAAAACTGTCCTTTCTCTGGGAGGAGATGGCGGGCCTAGCAGGGGAGAGTTCTGAGTAGCTCTCTTTCATTTGTGGCCTGCATCTGATTCACCTTTTCAGCACACAGCAAATGTTCATGCTGAACAGAAAGCAGGCATCAAAGGATCAGACCTCCTCACCCCCCTCCAAAAATTCCTCAGCCTTTGTTGTCACTGGAGCTGGGTGGTTATTGAACTTTGCAGACCTGCTGGGCCTGGAAAGTGAAAACACCCTCCCAAGCCAGCAGGGGTGGTACAGTGTGCCTGGGAGATAAGGCTGAGCATCCAAAGGCCCGACGGTTGCCATGGCTCCCTGACACCAGAGATCATTCCTTATGAATGTCACTGGGGTCTGTGACTAAAGTTGTTTGTGAGTCAAAAGTCTCATGGAACTGCAGGAAGAAGCGATGACTGCGCTGTGGCGGGCTGTGGGAAAGAAGGATGGAGTATGTGGCGCCCATGTGCTCCCCCTGCTCTGGTTTGTGAAGGAAGATGGTCTTTAAATAGGCAAGCTGAGCAGGCTGGCATTTCATTTGTCACTATGCATGAGACAGTGAGGGAGAAGTAGTATTTTAAATCATATACTGGTCTGCTGAAGATTTGAAATATGACAGTCCTGTGCTTTGTGCTCTGCAAGCAACATGGACTCATCTCTGAGAGGCCCCCAGAGGCTGCCTCCTGATCGCTTCCCTTATTCTTTTTCCTTTGTTCCTCTGGCATGAGGCTTACCAGTTTTCAAACTACAGCCTTTGGATCCAAAGGAACAAATAAGGTCACGGGCACCTCCTCTTTCCTTACAGAGAAGTTTTAAATAGCAGTGATCATTGTTACTGCTATAATATGGTTGTACAAAAATGCCCAACTGAAGTGTGTGAAAATCATAGCGAAGAATGGCGAAAATGACAGCTATGGTGGAAGTATGGATATGTGACTCCTATTTCTGAAGCATTTCTCTACCCTGGGGAAAGGACATCTCTCTTGATATTTGGAGAATGAGGTTATGAGAGAAACCAAGACATTTCTCCTTATAATATGAGGAAACAGACAGAAAAAATGAGGGTCCAGGGACCTCACTCTCTTCTTCCCCCTTAATAGGACTTAAGGGCAAAGGTAGGGAGGTCCCTGAAAAATAAGCAGAAAGGGAGAATGAACAGATGGAGGATGTAGGACACTTGGGGGAAAAGCTACATGTACACACTACTTAAACCTTGTACTCGAAATTCATTTATGTTGTTAAAAGTTAGAACATGAGGGGCTGGAGCGGTGGCTCAGTAGTTACGGCGCTTGCCTGGCATGCGCAAGTACGTGAGTTCAAACCCCAGCACCACGTACACAACGAAGTCTCGGAGCAACGAAGCCATGTGAAAAACTAAATAAAAATTCTCTCTTTCTCTCTCTCTCACTGTCCCCTCTTTATTTAAAAAAAAAATTTAGAACATGATTCTTAAATTCATGTCACAATGGAGCTGGAGCAGTGTCTCGGCGGTTACAGTGCTTGCCTGGCATGTGGGAGGACATGGATTCGAACTCTAGTACCATGTATACATACAACCAAGCGTCAGCAATGAAAGCCACATGAAAAACTAAATAAAATTGATTCTGTCTCACTACCTCTTTCTCTTAAAACAAAACAAAAAAGAAAACAAAAACAAAAACCAAAGTAAGACCTGTGGAAAGCTTTTGAGGAGTACAGGGGGAAACAATGAGGACTCTCCAGCAGGACATGGAGAGGAGGACGCAGTGTAATGGGGCCCACGTGCTCCCAGTCCCCTGGTTTGCTAAGGAAGATGGTCTTCAAATAGGACATGTGGAGCAAGGCAAGCTGAACAGACTGACACTGAGACATGTTTCTGCCCCCACCCCACCGGTCTTTTTATCCCCCAATTTTTGAGATTGACAGGAGCTTCTTACCTCTGACACTGTGCAGTTTAGCTGGAAGATCTGCCCTTCTCCTTCCACCTGTCGTACACAGAGTTTGCAGACCAGCTCCACTGTGTTCAGGCTGAATCTTTCCAGAGTGAAAGTACAGTGGAGGTTTCTTTGAGACCCGTTCCAGATATGGTAAAAAGGAATTTCCTAAAGGATATGAAAGTGTTAATCACAAATGAGGGACTAATAACAAAATTTCTCATTAGTCTGAGTTCGGTTGCTTTTCTCAGTATTACACATAGGCCCTCATTAAGTCCTCATGATAGCCCTATGTGCTGGTACATCCTGATCCCCTTTCACATCCTGTCTTGCCTACTTGATAATTTGGGACCAGTTACTTAACCTTTTCATGCCTCAGTTTCCTCATCTGCAAAAGAGTAGGCAGTGGAGTACCTAGGTCATGAACCTGCTGGGTTCACTGAAATAAGCCAAGTGCATTAAAGAGTATCTGCAGGATGTGAAGCCTTTAGACAGGGTTAGCTTTAAATAAGATTGTATATTATTAAAATAGTATTTTGAACTACGATTATACAAGGTAGATTATTTATGAAAGGAAAGAACTGTGGAACTTTAAAACTGGTATCACAGAGGAAAGAAGAAGATGAGCAAAGGAAGAGCTGTTATGGAAAGTCAAAGCCTGGTGTGACAATACAGGGCTGAGTGGTGGATAAAAGTGTGGCCTGCAACCCTCACCCAAGCTCCAGATCCCCAACAAAGGAGTAGGTTTGCATCTCCTTCCCTATGTAAGTACTTGACATATGAGAGTAAGAATAGAGGCAAAAGGAAATTTCAGTCCTTCTAGTATGTTCATTGAGTTATCTCAGGAACTAGTCGCCAGATCAGTAGTGATCCTGGAGTTGATTGGGTTTTCATGTGTGCACATGTGGATATGCAGCTTCTGTGACTGCATCTGCATCTCCTGGGCAGGGATGAGGTCTGTGGTTCATCTGGACAACCAGTCTCTTGAGCACACAGGCTGACTGACAAAGGAGGAGGAGAAAACCCCAGAGTTCTGCCATTTTCCCACAGGTATCTCCAGTGAGGTGAATTCGGCATTCTAACTGAATTTTACTTTTACAAGCCATTTCAACTCCCAAACTGGGGTTCTGTCTAAATTTTCAATGTAAGGATACTGTCCTAACAAGGCTGAGACCTAATTTGTGTCCCCAGGGGTACAATGTCCTTCTGTTTTTCCTATGAGTGCATTTGAGGCTGTTTCAATTCAATGTGAACACTATGAAAATTAATTGAAACAGAATTGGAACTCTCTTACTTGTTAAGAATAAAACAATGGCAATACAGTTATTATAAGGAGAATTTTCTTTGGTAGGGTACCAGGGATTGAACCCAGGGACACTTAACCACTGAATGACATCCCCACTCCCTTTTTTAGATTTTATTTTGAGACAAGTCTTTGCTAAGTTACTGAGGCTGGCTTTTGAAATGGAGATCCTCCTACCCCAGCCTCTCAAGTTTCTGGCATTACAGGTGTGTGCCACCATGCTCGGCTAAGGAGGATTTTTTTAGAAAATATTCCTTTAAATATGCTTACCAAGTATTTTATAAAAATCTTGAATAATCTCAAACTCTTGATGAAAAGAATACTAACATAAAAGTATTTTCAAGAAAGGGGATTTGTTATGTTTTTGTAACTTAGTTCTTTTTCTTGGAGCTGTGCCAAACACCTTGGTGGCCTTACCTGATATTTAGCCAGCAATTTGCTCTTCCAGAGGGAATGGGCAACATCGTGGATGGACAGGCGCAAGTTGTGGGTGCTGCCTTTAAAATGAAGAGCCTTGGGTTCCTCCAGGAGCTGTCCTCCCATCTGTCTCTCAAGTTGTAAAACTTCCTACAATGACATGTCCCAAATCAAGTGACATTATTAAACTATATCACTTCCATCAGCCCTTTCATCAAAAGAATGTGTTCTTCTGTGTGTCTCCTCAGCAGCATTCCTAATTTGGGCTACACCATGAGCAGCCACTACCACAGCCCTGAGACCCTCATACTGACGCCCCTTCCACTTCGTATGGGAGTGGGCCCCACTGACAAGCTGTTGCCACAATTTATATCACACTGTTGGGAAGCAAAATTCAGTACGGTCTGCCCTTACAAGCTGGCAAGTTGTACTTAATAAATAAAAGGGAAAATACATAGAAAATACAGATAAGTAGATAAAAATAGATTTTCAATTAAATTTTAAGGAATCAGGCAAATAATGAAAAGAGAATAAATCTATATCTTGGATTAATAAAACCAATAAGCCAACAAAAAATTCAGAATGTATTTTAGATATTTAGATCAATATCTTGTTTTCTTTATTGGTGCATACCAATAAAGCCATACGTGCACAGAACAATTTGATCAATTTCATACCTAGTACCTACCCCTCCCCTCCCCTCCCCCATCTCCTTCCTCTAGTCTGTGTTCTCCTTTCATGACACCCTTTTTTCTCCTCATGTATAGAAATAAAATTTAAAAATTTTGCTTAAAATGATCCACTACATAATTTCCATCAAAAGTAAATAGAACATATTTATTTTCTGTTCTATTTGAGGACAATTTTAATACAAATTAATGACTTTTTAAATAACTAAATCATTACTCAGATTAAAGTTAAAAAAAGAACACCTAATTTCTTAAGAATAATGCTGGTGAAAATATTTGCTCTGTAGTTTGCTTATGGTATAAAGATATAACAAGAAGACAAATTCTGTATATGCTTCCATTTCTCAAGCTGGTTAATGGGAATTAATGAAGCATTTCCAACTACAGCTGTAATTATCCAAACAGCAGCCTACCATAAGTTATCAATGCACAAAACATTCCTGGTCTCCCTTCCTAACCAAAAACCATCCCCACAAACTTTATTCCTCTCATATATTAAATTTTTAGTGACAAATTATACACATTTGTGTCCTTTTTTAAAAAAAAATAGGGATCCGGGAAAATAATGGATTTTATAAAAAATAATTAAAATATGGTTTTCTTCTTTAGTGACATTTCAATGGAAAGGGAGTTAAAGAGCACACGTGTTCAATATCTCCTGCATGTATGGGGCTACTATCAGGGTACCAAATATATCAGCTGGGTCACAGTGGAGCGTTTCCAGTAAGGCAACCAGACTGACAGCAGCAATGCACCCGCTTTGCATTTGTTGAATGAATGGGCATCCACACACTCGCCCAGAAAGTGCAGAGCTTACCAACATCATTGACGAGATGCAAACAGCTCTTTCAAGTTATGCTTTAGTGGTTTTTACCCTGCATTGTCTTTGGAGCAGGCCACTACTGTGAACAGCGCAAGCTGCTGAAAGGTCCTATATGGTATAGGGAGTGCTAGGAAAGTGTGGAATGTGGTCTCCGACAGGGAGTCCTCTAATTAGTGTCTAATGGAAGTGATGAGACGGCAGCACCCTGACATGGGGAAGTGCATGGTCCAGCTGCCTGACAGTATTGACCTGCCATTTACTATGGCTGCTGATGAGATGAGTAGCTATTGCTTGTGACAGGAGACTGAGCAGTCAGCCAGCCACCCCAATACATATGTTGTGTCATTGTGCCCTGACTACTGTGCCTGCACTAGCAGGGCTCCAGGGTCCCCAGGAGGCCACACAGATCCACCTGGCTCAGAGTCACACATGGCCCACCAGAATGTCCTTTAAGATACTGTATACCCCATTCCTCAACAAGAATCCAGCCATGTGGAAATGGAGAAGAAGAAGAAAAGTGAGGGTTAATTGCAGTTTCTTCTGCTTCAGCAGGAAGGCATAATGAGCTTATGTTGATCATGTTTGGTATCTAGTTAGCATAATAGAGAAAGCTGATGTTCCCAGTGAACCTGGCACCTGACAAATTCTAAAGCTAAAATGATGTTTGTTTATAAGCCATTAGAAGAGAAGAAACATAATTAGAAATCTTTGAGATTACAGTCATGCCAATCAATCAGTTCTAGCTTCGTTCCAGTATGCCCTAATTACCTCATCAAGACGTCTAAAGAGCAATCGATAGTAATTATCTGATTACTATAGATCTTCATTACATCCAAATTATCTCCCTGGGATGTCTAAAAGAAGATGCATTGTATTCTGGGAGGTAATTGTACCCAACAATGTATAATCCACACCCTATCCATACAATCAACATAGGCTGCCAAAGGATACTAGAGCATTATGGGTTTTTTTGTTTTGTTTTGTTTTTTGTTTGTTTTGTCAGGGAGGACCACTGACAAAAAACCTTAACAGGCTATTGACCATGACCTTCAAGTAAAGCAATCTAATACCAAATCTTGAGTACAAAATCAATCCATGAATAAGGCTTATATCTTGGTTTCTTCAGCCATAACTCAGAAGTCATGTAAAGGTTCCCCCCGGTAAGGAGAGTCTGGCCTGACTTGGAGAGAAAGAACCAAATAAAGTTACAAAGAACCAGATTTAGTGACAGTGGAGTCAGAGAACACACACTCCATATTCTTAAGCTCTCCATCTCTCCCTCAACCAGGAGGAACATAAAGATACTGCACACATCTGAGAGGAATGTGGCTTTTCTCTTCCCTTTAATTAAACATGAACTCTGAAGAAAGTTAAACTGCCCATCAGGATGCATCTATGCTAACAGCAGAGCTCTCCAAATATACTTTCTTGTTGTATACCTCTACCAGTCATGAAATTGAGTATGTATCTTGTATGTTTTCTTTACAAATTATATACCTATATTAATATACCAGTATGTCAATATGTTACATTATAAAACAGAGTAAAAACTATGAGCTAAGATAAACAAACACAGAAGGACTAATATTGCCTTTTTTTTTTCTGCCCCAATGGTTTATGGGCCAGGGTTTGTGAATTTTATTCTGAACATTGCTATCCTCTCACTAGTACCCTGGGAGGAAATCAGCCCAGAAGTGAATGAGTCAACATGAATTCTCTATATCAAACTAAAATTTAACATATTTTCCTGAAAAACAGCAACTGCTATTGTTATACTCAGGATGTTTGACTTGAAGCAAACATCAAATACAGCAGAAGACAAGAACCAAAGCATTAAATATATTCAAAGATAAAGATATCATAATCAATAAATAAAACTCTTTGGAAACTAAAACCATACATGAGTCAAAGATGACTTATCACATATAGTGAATCACAAGTGTGAGTTTTATGTCATAAGATAAAAGAAGCCAGCCACATGACAGGCTAATCAGGCTTTGGTCCCATACTTCTAGTGTTAAGTATCAAAATTTGGGATATGCTATAACAGATTCCACTTAAAAATACATTGTAACTTATACTTCAAAAGTCTGATTTTCTGCATTCTTTCTGCACCTTGGCTAATATATATGAGGTATATATATTATGCAAGAGACATAAAAGTAGCATAAACAAAAATCAATAAAATGTCACTTCACTGTTAAATATTTTCTTCTTCTTTATCTTCTTGGGAGTGTTCATTTAACATCAGTGAGAGCTGCAAGGCCTGGCAGGGGTTGTGCTGATCCCTGGAGCATGTAGGCAAGGAGTCTCAGTCCTGCCTCCAACCGCTCCTGGTCCGTGGGGGAGACTGACTTGTGAATGCCTCAACACTCTGTCATGTGCTCAGCTCTAAAGCAGCTCCTAGACAGACTGATTCAAGACCACAAAGGTTATGCTACTCCCCACACCCTGAAAGAGAACAGGAACCAAATATATTTAAGGTCAAAAGATTTAGGAAGACTTAAGAAAAATATCGTGACCTTGGAAAGAAATGCCATAATAAAAATTAGGATCATCTAGGCTCTGCTTTTAGAAATATAAATATCACCTTCCTCTGCAGAAGTCATTCTCCCAACTGGTAGCCTCCCCTGCCTCGGCTGCTTGTTCAGATTCTGGGCAATCACTTGTTGCTCTGCTGAGCTTGCCGTGCTACTCGGGAAGAGGATCCTTGCATGGTTCTATCTCCATCCCTCTTACTTTACTTTGAAAAGTCAATCTTAGAATCAGTTAGTGACAGAGGTGCCTCTGGCCTATCCTCCATGGCAACAGGCGTGTCTACATACAGGAACCCCAGTGCAAGTGTCACCAGGAGCCTTGGGGAACCAAGCAATCCTGTGGGATGGGCCCCTTCCCAGTGTGGTGGCTGCCTCCAGCATAGGCCTAACTGAGGGCTGAATTGATTCTAGGAGCCTGTGAGGGATTGCTCCAAAAGCAGCGACAAGGGATTCCCCAGAAGAAACAAGTAGCTTGCACAATAACCAATTAAACCAAGACATTATCCATGCTGAGCCATTAGCCTGGGCCACTTAAGAGCCATAATAAATCCAAGCTGGTTTAAAGGCTTATGTATGTGAAGGGAGTAGCGCTGGCCTGTGCCCAGAATGCTCCAAGGCTCCCAGATCATAGGATCTGCTGCACTGGGCCTGACAGAGGCAAGAAGCGGGCTACCCCTGGAAGCCCTATGACTCCTCTGCTCTGGTTTTTCTAATCGTATAACTTGTCACTTCATGACTGTCCAGGTGAGATTGCATGTGCCTCCTCTGCTTCTCTTGTCTTCCTTTCTCTTCCTGGTTCTTCTAAGCCTGGTCAAATTCCTTTCAGGGACAGTCTCACAAGTCTAGCTCACTGGAATCACCCCTTACCCCTCTGGGGCAACAGAGTGGCATACACTTTGATGCTTGAGGATCATCTTCAAGAATACAAGTCTCCGAGGCATACACCTACAATCCCAGGGACTTAGGCTAAGGGTGGAGGAGCCCAAGTTTAAGGTCAGCCTCAGCAAACCCTTCTTAAAAAATAAAAAAGGCTAGGGATGTAGCTCAGTGTAGAGTGCCTCTGAGTTCAATCTCTAGCACCAAAACAAAAGAAACAACCCACTGAAGTCTGTCCATAGGGCTACAGGGTCCAGGTAGAAGCTGGTTATGGAACTTGGGATGTTAGTGACTTTGGCCAAGAACTTAGAGGGGCAGGGGCTCCAGAGGACTTCTGGCAGACCAGAGCTACTGGTGAAGGACTTCATCCTCGGGCCTCTGCTTGCCCCCTCCTCCCCACCTCCTCTTCTCACATCACCTTGAACAAGAACTTGCTCCCTTTCGGACTTCATCGTCCAAACTGTACCACCTGTGTCCTTGGAGCCATTTCTTTTAGCAGCTTATATATAGCCTTCAAGTGAATGTATGTTTCCCAGACTCTCTTGTTTTCTCCCTCATTACTTTCCTATCATTCTTTTCCTTTTCTTATTAGAAACCTCCTCAGTCATAGGAAGTTTGAAACAGATAATAAAACTGAAGTTTCATATAAACTATTGAAGAGAAGGTTGAAATCATGGTTTTGTTTGTTCTCTTGCTTTGTTCTTGGTACTGTTTCTGGATGTTATTTGTCTAGCACTCTTTATTCTCAAAACCATAGACTGGCTGTGCCTTTTGCTGTGAACAAATTAGGGGATCGGCAGGCACCAGGACCATGAACAGGTGGAGGGAGCTACTGTGGGGAAGACTCTGAGATCCCACACTCAGACAAGAGTACACAAAAGAAGCCAGTCCAGCCTTGCCCTCTAGCTATTTCATTTGTGCTGGCTTTAGAGGGAACCCTTTCCCTGTGCTCAGTCCAGAGTGCTGACCAAGCACTGGAGGACCAGTAGTGGTGCTGCAAGCCCCACCTTCATCCAGCTTCTGCAACAGGGAAGACATAGGAACAGCTCAGCATGTGTTCAGCATGCCACAGGGGTTAAACCTCAGAAGAGCAACCTTCAGTGATTATGCTGACTGGTGTTGAAAGGAATCACATCTGCCATCAGATTTAGTGGAACCTACTTCTATTGCTTCTATTCATTCTTTAATCCTGTGTTGAAATTTGCCCTGGTCATTGGAGATGAGAAATTTCTCTCTTTGCAACTGTGGCTGTCGCCACTGTCTCTATCACAGCTGTGTGGCTGCACTCCACCAAAGCAGAGGCCAAAAAGAGCATCCATCCTTCTTTCCTGTTCCCTGCCAGTTTTTCAGCAAGGCTGCTCTCTGACCTGCATGTGCTGTCTCCTCCTCTGGCCTTCAGGCCTCAGGCTGCTGAGCCAGGCAGTGGGGAACATCTGTCAGCCCAGCCTCTTCCACCCGCTCAGGTCATCCTCACTGGCACCCAGACTCGAGTTGCTACTTTCCCTTCCTGTGTTCACACTGGGGTGCTTTGGTTTCCCCCTGGTCTTTCTGCCTTGCTTCATCCCTAATAACAACAAGGCTGGACTCCAGTGACCATGTGCAAACATTTCCATACCAAGTCACTTCATTGCCAGAGCCCTGCCTGCTGTTCCCACAGCTGCTGCTGCCATGGATGCTCGGTCTGAGATGCTACTTCCAGTCTGCCAGTCAGGGAAGTTTGTGACACTTTTAAAGCAAAGTGCCAAGGGGTAAAAGTGGCCATGTCACTTGTCTCCCCCAGGCACACTCCTAGGATTACTTCTTATATCTAGGTATTGGGAATAGGTTGTTCTAGGACTTTTGGACTCATATTGCATTTCTTTTTCCTTTTAACACGTTCTTACTAAACTTCTGTATTAGTTTTCTATTGTTACCAAAAAAAAAATACTTCAAACACATGACTTAAAATAACAAAAACTTACTTACAGTCCGTAACTGCCTTACGGTTGTATAGGTCAGCAGTCCAGCAGAGCCTGTCTAAAGTCACGGTCTAACTGCCTTTCTTTCTGAAGCTTAAGGGAAGAATCTGCTTCTTTGTCTTTTCCACCTTCTGGAGATTGCTCACATTCCTTGGTTTATGGTTCCCTTCCTTCATCTTTACATCCATCAATAGCACAAATTTTTACTTCTCCTTCCACGATCATGTCTCCCTCTAACTACAGCTAGGAAAGGAAACCCACTTTGAAGTACCCTTGTAACTGGAACAGACCCACTCAGACAATCCAGGTTGCTGCAAAGCCCATCTCAGACAGTCCATGATAATGCAATCATATTTTTGCTATGTAATATACCATGTTCACAGATTCTGAACATAGATATATAGGTATCTTGTGGGGACATTATTCAACATACCACAACTCCTATTCTCCATTTCTCTTTCTCAAATAAATTCAACATGGCAGGTCATTTCCAAGCTATAGGATTGGCCAGCACCAAGGAAAAAATCTCCTGAGAAGATGATAAAGCAGGGGTAAATTTTAAGATACCAAAAAGATCCCTGTGACCAAATGGCTGACTAATCAGACTGTCACCAAACCTGAAACTCATACCACAATTACATCTCAATTAAATGTACTACCTTCGTTAAGCCATTGGCTTTAAAAAGCCATAATAGTCTAAAAATGCCCTACTTGGCTTGATTAAGAGATCCTTTCTAAATCATATTTTGTCCCAGCAGATTTAATTACTTTGATCTCCTTGAATCTTCAAGGGATCCCTGAGGAAGACAAAATCATGAGGAAACTTTTACACATTTTTCTTCTTGTTATGTAACATGTGTCATATGTAAAGATACATTAATTTAATTCCCAAAACCAAGATTGTGAAAGTATAAACCCACAGGTAAGGCTAGTTTTAAGGAAAGGTATGGCTAACGGGGTCTTTTCCAAGGAAGGCCAGCCTCCAGCCTTCAAAGGAGTAGAAGAAGCAGGCTGGGTTCAGTAAGGCCGCAGGTGGGCATGGAGGAAGCAGCAGAAAGACACCAGTGGAGGTGGTGACAGGTGGCAGAATGAAAATAAAACCAGCTTCCCACTTAACCAGCTGCTTATGCCTGTTTCAACAAGGCCCAAGAAGGTAGCAAACAATTCTCAATTAGGCTTCATTCAACTAATTTATCTTTCTCCACCTGTGTTTTTTTTTTTTAATGATATTATCTTCACAAATTTACTCCACTACATTAGGGCCTAGATTAGGGTATGTAAAAAAGTTGAATTAATCCAACAAAGACTCTTTGACATTCCACATGACTTCACAAAGTCAGATTATGTTAATACACATTATTTGATTCATATCATAAATACATTTGTCAGAAACTCTTCAAAAACCTCACATTGGATGCAAATAACTCCTCTTTTATGTTCTGAATATCAGGGTTTACATAAGTCCATTTATTATGAAAGAAGTCTCAGATATTGTACCCTTCATTGTGGGGTGGAAATTACTGATTTTTATGTAGATATATGTTTCTCTTTGGGTGTTTGTAAACTTAATCCACATATAATCTTGTATTCTGTTAATTTCTGGTTTATTTATACTTGGATTTAAGTCTTTGCAAATAATGAATGGAAAACACCATTTTTATTACTTTAATCACCTGAGGAGGAAGGAAAAAGAAAAGCTCTGATAAACCAAACATCATCTTTTCAATAAACTTGACCCCTCTATTTGAGTATCTTCTAAACTATTCTTACAGTTCTTGGCATCTTTATCTCTTTATGTGAACTCAACCTGAGCATTGCTACCAACTGGCCTTCAAACACATGCATAGGAAAAAGCCCTCCTGAAAGGTGTATAAAAGAATTCCACTGTGTCCCACCACCTTTGACTTGTACCCTGTCAGTCATTGCATGCATTCTTATTCTATATTAATGCTTCAAAATTGCTAACTGCAGTTTTTAAATTTCAGCTGACCATTTTTGCCCCAAGTTTTAACAAAATATAGGAAAATTTGTTACAAGAGCTGCCAAACTCAAAGCAGGGTATGTGAGATGAAAAAGAAAAAAAAAAAAAAAGCAACAGGGCTGCTTAAGAATGATTGATATGGACACCCTTCTTTTTTTTTACATTCATAAATATGATAATGTAACCAGAGATAATAAGAAGTGATAATATTCCTGTCACTCAGATTTAGACAGTGGGCCACCGTCTTTCTCTAACAGCTTTCAAGGACTGAGTAGTTATGTGCCGAAAGAATGACTACTCTACTGGGTCTCTGTCTCTCCCCTGTTCTAGTGTTTTTGTGAGTTTTTCTATAATTCAGAAAGAATTCCCAGCATAAAAAGTAATTTTAAGAAAATATCAAGTCCTGAGAGGACCACCTTTGGGCATCATTTGGAATGCTAAAAATGAGTTGGGTTAAAACACAAACAAGAAACCAGAACTTTCCTCTTCATCAACATCCAGATTATGCAAGAGGAGGTTGGAGTCCAGGGTTTGGGGGTAGAAAGAATGCATCCACTGATAGGTTAGGTCATTGCTAAGCAAGGAGGGGCAGCAGGACAATCAGGGATTTCGGGGAAGTGGAAGACACTTGGAAGAAATGTGTGAAATCCAATGAGTCAGAAAGACAGAAATAAAGCTGTGAGGGACAGGGGTGGCACTGCTTAGGTCAGTTATCTTGAGAGTATAATAGACTCAATCAGAAATGTATGATTTTTTTTCATAGCAGCACAATAGCCTAGAACTAAAAGTAGAGTGTTTGTTCACTTGAAGTCATTATTGCTATGGAGATCAGTAAAGCCGGCTGCAGCTCAAGATGAAGGGAGATTTCAGATGTAAAGTGAGTATATATGGGTAAGAAATGAGGAATTTTTATAATCCAGGAGACAAGGGAGGGTAGGGGGAATTTCTCCTTAGGAACCAAGGGCAGCTTCTGTGAACTCTGAATGACAGAGAGGGAAGGTCAGGTGGTCGTGATTGTTAATTAATGCACTCATCATTGGAGATCTTGGCAATGGAGAAGTTGCTATCGAGAATGAAAGCTATAGCACATCCATACTGGTAGATAAATAATGTGGGATGATGGAATGATAGACTAGAATACCTCTGGACCAACGAATTGTGATTTAAGTGATAACACTGAATTTCAGAGAATGACTGGAATAAAATGGACAGAAAGAAAGATGGAGGTAATCTTGATAGGATGGAGATGTGTGGTGGTCTGTGCTAAGGGAACTCGGACAGGTAATGAGCAACAAAAGAAAGATCCAGCCCATGAAGTGGAGAGATGATAGAGAAGAGATCATGGGGAATGAGAATTATTAGAATTTTTTTGTCCTATCTGGGTGTCAGCCTATAATCCCAGCAACTTAGGAGGCTTGCAGAAAGATTGTAATTTCAAAGCCAGTCTCAGCAACTTAGTGAGACCTTGTCCCAAAATTTTAAAAAAATTACAAAAATGAAAAGGGTTGAGGAATGTATCTCAGTGGTAAACTGCCCCTGGGCTTATTAATCTCCAATACTCCCCTTCACCCACCAAAAAAAAAAAAAAAAAAAAAAAAAAAAAAAAAAAAAAAAAAAAAAAAAAAAAAA